>AWWV01010874.1:0-24020 GCA_001974805.1 Corchorus capsularis
AGCTGGGGCTCCGGAACACGTTTTTAGCCAAAAACTGTGATGGTTTGTACACGAATTCGGCTAAAAACTGACAAATTTTTTTTCTCAATTTTTAGCCACAATACTCAGAAAAAGTATAAAATTCATTGCCAAAAAGATTGACAGGCTTTTCACACTTCTAATATCGTTTTTCCATTTTTTCCGAATTAATTTCTAATTAAATTGAAACAAGATTGAGATGCTCGTAGAAACAAATCCTTATATCCAATGTGGCTGACATTTCGTTCGATAAATTTAGATATTTCAAGGAGTCTTTGCACCAAAACTCTGGCAAAATTGAGCCAGGGCTCCGGAACGCGTTTTTAGCCAAAAACCGTGATGGTTAGTACATAATTTTCGGCTAAAAAGTGACCCGAAAAGTTTTTTCTAATTTTTTTTTCCACAATACACAGAAAAAATATATAATTCAACGCCAAAAAGATTGAAGGATTTTTCACACTTCTAATATCATTTTCCCCTTATTTTCCAATTGATTTCTAATTAAATCGAAACAAGATTCAAATGCTCGTAAAAACAAATCCTTATATCCAATGTGGCTGACATTTGGTTCAATTTTTTCCACAATATTCAGGAAAAAAAAAAATTCAACACCAAAAAAACTGAAGGGTTTTTCACACTTCTAAAATCGTTTTTCCATTTTTTCCGAATTTATTTCTAATATATCGAAATAAGATTCAGATGCTCGCAAAAACAAATTCTTAAATCCAATGTGATTGAGATTTTGTTAGATGAATATAGATATTTCCAGAAGTCTTTATGCCAAAAACCATGCAAAACTGAGTCGAGGCCCCGAAACGCGTTTTGAGCCAAAAATCGTGATCGTTAGTACCCGATTTCGGCTAAAAATTTACCCAAGTTTTTTTTTTCATACTTCTAATATCGTTTTTCCAATTTTTTTTTCAAATTAATTTCTAACTAAATCAAAACAAGATTCAGATGCTCCTAAAAAATAAATCCTTAAATCGAATGTGGCTGGGATTTTGTTC
Source organism: Corchorus capsularis (assembly GCA_001974805.1). NCBI lineage: Eukaryota > Viridiplantae > Streptophyta > Magnoliopsida > Malvales > Malvaceae > Corchorus > Corchorus capsularis. The sequence continues at coordinate 1,026 of AWWV01010874.1, forward strand.
GATAAATATAGATATTTCAAGGAGTATTTACGCCAAAAATCATGCAAAACTGAGCTGGTGCTAAAAACTGACCCGAAAATTTTTTTCTCTCAATTTATTGCCATAGGAAACTTCAATCTTGACAACCTCGACATAAGATTAATTTTTTAAAACATGTAAAGTATTAAATTAATTTTTTTTCTTCAATGTCCATAATTTATTTAAATAAAAATAAAAATAAATTATAAATAAAAGTATTTCAAATAATTATGGGGAGTAAATTTTTATAATCATGTTTTGTGTTTACATATCTTTAAATAATTAAAATAAAAAGTTTCTTGATTATAAATTATAATATTATTATTGAATTATAATAAAAAATAATTATTAGAAGTAAATTATTAATTAAATTTATTGTAGATTATTAATATTTTTTCATAATTTAATAAATTTAAATATTAGATTTACAATATCTTTCCATAATTAATTAAAAGGTTGAATCATCTCAAAAAAATAATAAAAAGTTAAAAAATTAATATACTATAATACTAATGGTATTTATGAAATTTCCCAATTAGAATTTTTGAGTTCGTGATTTTATATAGTAGTAAGATAAGATAAGATAAGATATACCAAATGCTTATTATATAGAAACTGTGAATAATAGTTTAATGTACAAAAAGTGAGAATTTGATATAATTCAATTTCTAGTTTAGGAATTTTATTTCGCATACTTAATTTGATCATTTGAATAATATTGTAGTCATTGGTATTTACATGGTGTACTTAGATACTGATACATGTATTTATCACGTTATAGTTATACCATGCCAATTTCAAGAACTATAATATTGTTCAAAAATTAAAATGAAAACCAAAAGAAAGGAAAAGGAAAATCAACGAATGATATAAGCTTTTGAAACCCATGAAAATTTTAAGGAAAATCAATGGCTAATTGATTAATTCAAGGCAAAACATTTTACTTTAAAATTAATTCGAGGTAGAACCTTTTAATTTGGTTTATTATGAGCAAATCGTTCCAAAATAGCTAGGTTAAATTTGGGGTAATCTGTCAAATAGTGATGTGAGATTAGCTAGGATTGGAAGGAAAGGTTGTGCCGCTATTTGACATATCGCCACAAATTGAAACGATTCTGAATTATTTAGTTCCCAATCAAACAAATTAAATGTTCTACCCCCAAATTAGTCTAAATTGAAGCGATTTACTTGAATTGAACATTTTGCCAAAATCAATGATTCAAGGTCCAAAGCCCAAAATTGACAAAGATATATGAAAATTGGGTCATATATACCTGATGGGGTTTTCAGGGCTGATCTGGAAATCAACGTTCCTTTGGGAGATGGCACGGTGCCATTGCATCCTCTGGATACGGCAGCCATGTAAATTTCTTTTTTTTGGCCAGAAGCATCCATGTAATTGACTGCCCCTTTAATTTAAGGCAAATGTTGAGCCACACGTCCCCTATCACAGTCCCAATAGCCCCGTCACTCTCTTTCTATATATTTATGTACATACCATGCAATTGCAAATAAAGTTTTGTTTGCTCACAAAATGCCCAACTTATATATCGTTGTGTGGGTTTATTGCTCAACATCAGTTAATAACACTACGTACTCTTGATTGTAGCAAAAATCCCCTTAGTCAAACTGCTTGGCTCATCAAATTTCTGATTCCAGCCACAAACCATAATCACATTTTGGGAAGAAATGGGGAGGTCGCCTTGTTGTGAAAAAGTTGGATTGAGGAAGGGGAAATGGACAGCGGAAGAGGATGAGCTTTTGACCAAGTATATTCAAGCTAATGGAGAAGGGTCTTGGAGATCATTGCCCAAAAATGCTGGTAAAATAATCTTCTTCTTTTTTTGCTTGCTCGCTTGTGTTAATTGTAATTATTTGTAACTTGATTATGGTTTTTGGCATCTTGAATGAAGGATTGCAAAGGTGTGGGAAGAGTTGCAGACTGAGGTGGGTTAATTACTTGAAAGCCGACTTGAAGAGGGGAAACTTCACTTCCGAAGACGAAGAAATCATCGTCAACTTGCATGCTAATTTGGGGAATAGGTAAGTTTGAAAGTACTCTAGCTAATTATCACTCCATATAGCCCAACAAAACAGCGGAACCAGAATTTTTTTTTATCTCATATATATTTTTGTATATAATTAAGTAGTGGTGAAATTAATTAATGCGATTTTGTTTCAAATTTGGTGATGCAGGTGGTCGTTGATCGCCCGCTTCTTACCAGGACGAACAGACAACGAAATAAAGAATTACTGGAACGCTCATTTGATTAGAAAACTAAATTGCTTTACAACGCCATCCAATCAAACATTGCCCAAGACCGGCACAACAAGTAAATCATCTGCAACGAAGAAAAGCAAAAATTTGATTACCCAGAAGATCAAGAAAGATGGTGGTATTTCTTCAAAAGAACCTTCGGAAAACATTTCCGTTGACGAAGTTGAGCCAATGCCATCCACTCCAAATCCAGAAAAAGAAACTTTGTCAGGCTCTGCCACAGAAGATAGCGAGCCACTTGATCACTTATTAGGGGAAGAAAAGAAGAGTACGATTCTTGTTAGGCCCATTCCTGGTGATCAAGACAAAGGGGAGGAGACATTGGAAAGGCTGCTGGGGCTGACACTGAAACCGACATTTTAGCAGCATTTGAAAGCGGTGGGAATGGGATGCTGTGTTTTAATGATGTTTTAAACAATGAACTGATACAACTAAATGGGGATTTGACATTATTAAGCGAGTGGGAAGAATTAAGTAAGGATGGAGCTGTTAACAGTTTCAGTGAGGATTATTTGATCATGGGTAATTCAAACGAAAAGGCAGCTAACACAGAAGTTGATCATGATCACATAAATGGTGGAAACGTGAGCTCTAACCAAGGATTGAATTTTCTTAATGATTGTGATATTGATACTAATTATTATTTTGACTGGGAGTGGGAAAGTTTAGTTATTCAAGGGAATTCTTCGGACTTTGAGAGGCAAACTTCCATGGTTGATTGGCTTTTCTACTAATACTAATAGCCGCCTGTTTGTTCACAATATCATGTATGGTCTGTATTTCTTTGTCTTATTGGACCACGCATATATTTGTATCTAGAAACTTGGAAACTAGTTTTTGTTTCTTCCCAGAATAAACAAACGTTTTATTTTCCATATTTTGTATGTTCGAATTGAAATTGCTTAATATTAATCCTAACACGTACAGGTGGCTTCAAATATGCTGATCGAATCTTTTTGTACTTTGTATGATCCACTCTCTTTTGTTTTTTTGTTTTTGGATATAAATTTTGGTATGTTTACAAGTTAACCTTATTCGAGCCTAGAGGGTTATCCGGCTATGGGGGTAAAGCTCTCCCAACAATGATTATCTTCATTCACAAGACTCAAACCCGAGACCTTGTTTAAAGGAAACAAGTGCCAAACCACTTGAACCAACCTCTTGTTGGTGTTTTTGGACATAAATTGACGTTGAATATATTTCGTTTGTTTTGTTGCGCAGATCAGATAAGCAAGACAATAATAAAAAATCTTCGTATTATTATCATTTTGATTTTAGATGAAAATTAAGAGAGATATCAAGGCAGAGGAAAATTTGATCACAGTCAACATCTCAATATACATTTTTATTTAAATTCTTTGGATTTTGGTGATTGGTGATTCCACCCTGATCATTAATTAAAAAGATTTTCAAGTCCTCCATGATAAAATATTGGTTTGAAAATAAAGCTTATTTTTGATCATGCATCACGAACCATGAGTCCATGACCAAAAACTAACAATGAATTCACTATTTAATGGGAAACGTTTGAATGAGTTATTTAGTTAGCAATCTAATTTCAGAGATTATTCTCTTATATTTTTGGTGGAAGATTCACAAATGTTACTAAAATTAAGCTCTCTTTTCTTTTTCTTTTTTCCTGGTAATAAAGCTCTCTTTTCTTTTGGTATTTCTTATTACAATTCGTATTGAATGCAATAGTTAACTTGAGTATTAGAAAGATTCTAAACCCAAAGGAATGGAAAAAAAAAATTAAGTAGTATTTAGTATTTACAAATTACAATATATGTATATATTATAGTTATTGTGATACAATGATTTTTCACCAACACTCAGAACCCTTATTTTTGAGGTTCAAATGTATCCATCTCATAATCAGCACGAGAGGAGAATCAATATTACAATATTATATAGTTGAAAAGCTTAATGATCATGGGCGGACCGTCGTTGATGCTTGGGGGCCTTGGCCTCCCCGAAATTTGAAATTTGCATTATTATCCATGCATATTTAGATATATTAACAAAGAAAATATCAAATTACCCCCCTATAATGATTATATTCAATTTGACCCCCTCAATCCTCTATATCAAGATCCAGCCCTGTTAATGATGCTTTTGGGCTCTATCCAATTCTGCCTAGAATCCTATTTTTGAAAGGTACATCATATAAATTATACGATCTTTTAAGGAGCTCATCAGTTTGCCATGTCCCATTTCTTGCAGGCCTTGAAATGCTTTATCTTGGGTTACCTTTCAAAATGAAACATCATTTGGTCTTACACACCACAACAAAATATGCTTTATTACGATGTTCGTCGTATCTCTTTATTGTTAACACTTTACTTCATCAAATGTCTTTTCCTAGTCGTGTTTCACACAAATCTTGTTTTTACATACTCGTATCACATCTACTTTTGTACCTATAATATTAATACATGCTAGAAATTTCCGGCCGTGTTTCGCGTGCGGCTGTTTTATTTTATAAATTCTTTTAAGAAAATTCAGTTAAGAAATGAAATTTTGTTGTGAAATGTTAACAAAACAAAAAAAAGGAGTAGAATTAAAGTATAGAAAAGACAAAAGAATAGAGAGACAATAGAACATGGAGAAGAAGAAGATATGAAGAAGGGGAGAAATTGTTTTCATTCATCTTAAGTAAGTGGCCTATTTATAGACACATAGATACATCACTATAAATATAAGGGGATGAACTTAGTACATAGGTATATGTATATGAATGAACCAAGTCATCAATCTTATGCATGCTTTAATTAGATTCATGGACATCCACAACATACATGTATATTCATAACAAATTTATAATTAATTTATAATTATTTGATAATTTATTTTATATAGGAAAGGGGATGAATGTCTTTTAATTTTTCCAAACTAAAATGAATACAAATATAATAAACAAAAATTAAAAAATTAACTATTGACACTTGTCAAAGAAAGCAAATGTCAAGTGGCGCTCAATGAGGGTCTTGTACATGAAATTAATAGTAGGTTTAATATATACACGTCCAAACGCTTTATTATTCTATATATGATGGTTAATGTTTAAAAAGTGGGAAAATTTTCACATATTTTTTTTGGGTGGAAGAAATTTCACATATTTGATCATTGAATGAAGTCATCTGTGTGACGTAGTGTACTTAGATACTAGTAGGTGGATTTATCACGTTTATACCATGTCAATTTTAAGGACTACAATATTATTGTTCAACAAGAATAGACGTGTAAGGTTATAAGTACTTCTATTTTAAAATAGATAGAGGTTGGAGGAGAGTACTACAAAATTTTGCAGTACGGCCCAATTTTCTTAAACTATTGAATGTGAACCCATGAAAGTTTAGGAAAATCAAAGGGCATGTCGTGTCTGCCCTTTTGGTTTAAGGCAAATGTTGAGCCACACGTCCCCTATCACTGTCCCAATAGCCCTCGTCACACTCTCTCTATATATTTATTAATGCACATAAAATGCAAATGCAATTGCACTTTTCAAATGCCACAAGACACCGAACTTATTTCTATATATTATATATTATTTGGGGTTTGTTGCTTAGAACCAATTAATAACAACAGTATTTGATTCCAGAAAAAAGTATTTCCTTAGTCAATTCTGCTAATCATCATGATTTTTTTTTTCCAAAAAATTGGTCTGGGATCCATCTCAGTTTTGCATAATTTTTGGCGCTGAGTTTCCTTGGATTATTTATATTCATCCATTCAAATCTCAGCCACATTGGATTTAAGGATATTTTTTATGAGCATCTGAATATTATTTTGATTTAATTAGAATTTAATTTGAAAAAAAAACGATATTCGAAGCGTGAAAAACCCTTTAATCATTTTAGCGTTGAATTGTATATTTTATGAATATTGTGGCCAAAAATTGAAGAATTTTTCAGGTAAGTTTTTGCAAAATTTTAGCCGAAATCACGTCCAACATGGTTTTTAGCTACAAACGTCTCAGTTTTGCATGATTTTTGGTGCCGAGAACCCTTAAAAAATCTAAATTCATCTAAACAAATCTCGACAACATTGGATTTAAGGTTACGTTTTTACGAGCATCTGAAACCGATTTCAATTTAATTAGAAATTAATTCAGAAAAAAATTGGGAAAACGATATTAGAAGCGTGAAAATCCCTGTAATCTTTTTAGCGTTGAATTATGTATTTTTTATGAGTATTTCAACCAAAAATTGAGAAAAAAATATTTCGGGTCATTTTTTGACAAAATTTTAGCCAAAATCGTATACTATTACATCACGGTTTTTGACTAAAAACACGTTACGGGGGCTCGTCTCAATTTTGTATGATTTTTGGCGATGAGAATTCATGAAATATCTATATTCATCTAATCAAATATTCTCAGCGGATTTAAGGATATGCTTTTACAAGCATCTGAAACCGGTTTTAATTTAATTAGAAATTAAATCAGAAAAAAATTGGGAAAACGATATTTTAGAATCGCGAAAAGCCCTATAATATTTTTAACGTTGAATTATATATTTTTATGAGTGTTTTAGCCAAAAATTGAGAAAAAATATGTCGGGTCAGTTTTTACAAAATTTTTCCCGAAATCATGTACTAACCATCACAGTTTTTGACTAAAAACGGGTTCCGGGGCCCCGTCTCAGTTTTGAATGATTTTTGGCGCCGAAACTCCTTCAAAAAATTTATATTCATATAATCAAATCCCAGCCACAATGGATTTAAGGATATGTTTTTACGAGCATCTGAAACCAGTTTCGATTTAATTAGAAATTAATTCAGAAAAAAATTGTGAAAACGATATTGAAAGCGTGAAAAACTCTCTAATCTTTTTGGCGTTGAATTTTGTATTTTTTATGAGCACATCGGCCAAAAATTGAGGAAAAATATTTCGAATAAGTTCTTACAAAACTCTAGCCGAAATTGTGTATTATCACGGTTTTTAGCTAAAAACGAGTTCCGGAGCCCCATCTCAGTTTTGCATGATTTTTTACTCCGAGAGTTCTTGAAATATCTATATTCATCAAGGAAAATCTTAGCCACATTGTTATAGCAAAAAAAAATCTTAGTCACATTGGATTTAATAATATATGTTTTTACGAGCATCTGAAATCGATTTCGATTTAATTAGAAATTAATATAGAAAAATTAGGAAAACCATATTAGAAGAGTGAAAAGCCCTATATTCTTTTTGGCATTGAATTATATATTTTGTATGAGTATTTCGGCCAAAAATTAAGGAAAAATATTTCGGGCCAGTTTTTACAAAGTTTTAGCTGAAAACTTAGTTTTGGCTAAAAAGGGGTTACGGGACCCGACTTAGTTTTGAATGATTTTTGGCGTCGAGACTCCCTGAAATATCTATATTTATCTAATCAAATCTTAGCCACATTGGATTTAATAATATATGTTTTTACAAGCATCTGAAATCGGTTTTGATTTAATTAGAAATTAATATAGAAAAAATTGGGAAAACCATATTAGAAGAGTGAAAAGCCCTCTATTCTTTTTGGTATTGAATTATATATATTTTTATGAGTATTTCGGCCGAAAATTGAGGAAAAATATTTCGGACCCGTTTTTACAAAATTTTAGCTAAAACCGTGTACTAACCATCATGGTTTTTGGTAAAAAAGGGTTGCGGGGCCCCATCTTAGTTTTGAATGATTTTTGGTGTCAAGACTCCCTGAAATATCTATATTCATCTAATCAAATCTCAATCACATTGGATTTAATAATATATGTTTTTACGAGCATCTGAAATCGATTTCGATTTAATTAGAAATTAATATGGAAAAAATTGGGAAAACCATATTACAAGAGTGAAAAGCCCTCTATTCTTTTTGGCATTGAATTGTATATTTTTTACGATTATTTTAGCTAAAAATTAAGGAAAAATATTTTGGGTCAGTTTCTACAAAAATTTAGCTGAAACCATGTAATATCTATCACTGTTTTTGATAAAAAAAAAAGGTTGTGGGGCATGTCTCAGTTTTGAATGATTGTTGGCATCTGATTCCCTGAAATATTTATATTCATCTAATCAAATCTCAGTCACATTGAATTTAAGGATATGTTTTTACGAGAATTTGAAACCGATTTAATCAACGACCTTATATATTTATTCTTGGACAAATAGTGATCACATACATAAACAAGATAAGAAAAGTACGATCTAATCTATAACAGGACCAATGATCATGTAGGAAACATTATTTTTTTCAACCAAAGTAGCTGTAGCAAGGGGAAAATCATTAATTGACGAAGTCAATCTTAATATCTCCAATGGTGACTTTACCTTTTCCTTCCAAAGGCACCAAAGTCACGATAATAGAGTCATCATTTTCGACATCCAAATCTTCCAACAACTCTGTTATTCCCAAAGTCAAGTTCGTGTTCAACTTCTTCCCCTGTTTATTATTATGCGGCATGTTGGTGAAACTTCCGGCGAATTCTGAATCTTCTGGTCCAGTTGGTGTCTCGTCATCTTCATCGTTAATGTACACATCGAATTTCACACTTGTATCTCTGTCTAATTGGATCTTCTCAATCACCAAAACTTCTTCTTCATCTTCTTTCTCAGCTTTACTTCTCGATTTCTTCGGCCTCGGAACCTCAATCCGTACAATCTTGTCCAAAACTAAAGGAAATTCACTGCGCGTAACGTCTTTCTTGATTTCAGCTGCTTTTGCCTTTCCCTTTCCGGATTTCTTCTTGCGAGGAACTGGCTTAGTTTTAAGCCATGGGATGTCAACTTGTTGATAATCATAACCCAACCATTTTGTGTCAAGGCAATCACGACTCTTACAACGAACAAGATTTGCATTCTCATCATAGAAAAGAAAAGAAGCATCGAGCCAATCTGGGTCTGTGAAATCAACTCGTTTTTTCCCAGGCAAATTCCTCCAAATCGACCACATTCGATCTACATTACAATGATGAGCATAAAACAATGGGTCTCTGCCTGAAGAATACAGAGCTCCCATGTCTTCATTGAACTTTTCTCTTGGGTCTCCAACCCACCTATGAATAGGAGTGTGAGGAATATTCTCAATAGAACCCATTCCAGGACTTGGATTATCACCAGCTCGAAAAGGTTTCCCATGGAAAAGCTCAGCAGTTTTTGCATTAGACACCATCTGCCGATACATCACTTTAAGATTACTTGATATTTGATCTTTCTTCGTCGACGTTTCGTCAGCGCCGCTGTAATCAAGATCAGCCAGAACAGGGGGCAGGTGGTTAACGTTACGCTTCGAGTCGTAAAGTGGAGACTTCGGATTTGTATAAACGGCGGGAATAGCCATGCCTGGAGGAGAATCCCAGTTCCAAAACGGCATAGCGAAATCTGGGTCATCAATCAAACTACCCAAAATCTTTTCGAAGAAATAAAACTGAAGTCTATGGAATGGGAAAAAAAGCCATGAGAAATGAACTTGAATGTCAAGATCAGGGAACCCTACTTGTTCATATGCTCCATTACAATAAGCACAATGAACATCTGCTTGTTGCTTGAAACTACGAGGATCGTCATCAGGAAGAGCTCTCATGAGTTCCATGGCCTTGCTAAATTTAGCCAAGTAATCCGGAGTAAGTAAATGTGCGGCGGGCCTGTATCTGATTTTGGAAACAGGGGGTGGTTTAAAATCAATGATTTTGGTTGATGCCGGTGGGCAGCAATACAGAGTGTCGGGTGCTGAATTACTGATAGTCGAATCGCCGCACTTGCTCAGGTCCGGTGCGGTGATTGGGGCGGCCACCGCAAAAGGGTCAGTTCCGGTAAGATTGGTTGCGCCATAGACACTGCCAAGGCCAATGAGAACATCTCTACGGTCGAGTCTGTTGAAAGCAGAGTCTCCATTGTTTTCGGAAGGAGTAGGATTTTTCGTGGCTTTGCATGACACGAACTTAGTTGGGACAGAGTAGTAAGGCTTTTTGAGCTTGTTATTTATGGAAAGCTGAGTTGTTTTGGGAAAGAAGGAAGTTTGAGTGGAAGAGGATGTCGGAACAGTAGCTGTCGGGATTGAAGAGGAAAGGAAAGGAGAAGAAGCCATATTGACTTTAGATTTTGGTGTTGAATAATTCTGGTTGTTTCATTGGGTATAAGCAAAGAATTATATAGTGAGTTAGCGTTGGATCCTCTTTGTATTTTCAATTTCCCATTTTTTTTCTTTACACAATTGCTTGGAATTTTCGTTTTGGATCTATTTGCTCTGTCATTTTCAACTTGCCATTATTTTCTTTTACCCAATCGTTATTGTTTTAAGGATGCCGCCCATGTGACACTGTTTTTTTTTTTTTTTTGGTAAAACCATGTGACACTGTTAACTACTCCTTATCCCTAATTGAGTTTATATGTTTCAATCCTAAGATATTTTAGAGACGGATGAATACAAATATTGAAGATAATTTAGTATTGACTGAAGTCCCTTTTTTTCCTTGAATTTTTTTTTTGGTTCAAAATAAAGGCTTTTCCTTGAAATTTGATTCAAATTGATATTTTGCTCCTAAACTTTAATTTGGGCTGTGACAAAACAAAACTTTAATTTGGGCTTTTAGTTTGCTCCCTAAACTTGCAATTTGAGGACACCTCCGTAACAAAACAGCCCTAAATTTTTAATTTTAATTCTATACTCAAAGCTTCCTGTGTCATGTGGAAGTCTCTGGAATTTCTTTTATTTTCTTTTTTTTATTATTATTTGTTCGATTGGGTGGGTTTTTATTCGGGCTGGTCTGGGGCAGGTCAAATTCCATGTGGCCACGGTGCCGTCTATCATGTGACCGCTGTTAATTAGGAATTAAATTTTACGGTGCCGTCTTAATTATTGACCACTGTTATGTTACGGAATGACTAATGTATTTTCAAATTGCAAGTTTAAGGGACAAAAATCCCAAAATAAAATTTACAGGGCAAAATGTCAAGTTGAGACAAGTTCGAAAGGAAAAAGGGACTTCAATAATTTAGTATTTATCCTATAACGTTTGTTTCGATTAGAAGTGTGACTAAATTTGGTGACATTTATAGGGTATAAATTTTGGTTGTAAGCTTTTAGTGAGACAAAAGGAGTCAAGGATCTATAGATATAATAATTAAAATCGAATTTTCTTTTGTTTTTGTAATTGAAAAGCCAACTAATTAAGGGAAGATTTCCACTCCACAAATATAATTAAAGTCTATTTATCTTTTGTTTTTTTGTAATTAAATAGCCAACTAGCCATAGGGGGAGATTTCCACCTCAAAAGTATAATTAAAATATATTTTTCTTCTGATTTGTAATTAAAATGCCAACTAGCTATAGCCTATATGGGGAGATTTCCATCTCACACATATAATTAAAATCTTTCTTTTTTTAACTTTTGTAATTAAAAAGCTAACTGGGCCACTGGGGCAGATTTCCACTTGACAAATTTAATTAAACTCTACTTTTCTTCTGTTTTTGTAATTAAAAAGCCAACTAGGGGAGATTTCCACTCCACATACAAGACAAGGCGAAATAGTTGATAATACAATACAAGCCCTGATCTCGATTTGTCTCTACCGCCGGCGGAGAAGTTGGATCTTACTAACTCAAATGATCGACATTACGTATTTGACTAATTTCCATCCATTAATATTCTACATTCAGTTCGTTCACAATGAATAATTTTCTACCAACTTACGTACACGATTGATCTTTCCTCTTTTTCCCTCCATCCGTTTGAATTAGAAGTTAACTTGAATTGTTTTAGCTTATAACTTATTTGTACCTAGATTTTATTTTGAAATAAAAATTTGTACAGCTAGTAGAAATGATTTTAACATATTCCGATATTCGTCAGAGAAAATGAAGCAATCGAAAGAGTACACAAAAAAAAAAGTTATGAAAAGATTGAGAAGACATTAATAAAATAAAGTTCAAGATGCATTGTCCAGAAAGGAAAAAAGAATGTTGGCTTCTCTTGATTACGGCACGATTGAAAGCAACCCAAGTTGAAAAAGGCTCCTTTTGCATTACTTTTATAATTTCATCTAAGAAATACTCCATTTGTCCCTTTTTATAAATCCCCTTCTAGAAGTTTTTTTTGTCCCAAAATATAAGTCCCCTTTCGAAACCCAATACATATTTAAAAGTTATTTCCAAAACTAACCTTGAAAGTGGCAAGATAGTTAAGAAAGTGAGAAGGAGGAGAGAGAATGAGTGGAAGAAAGAGAATGGGGGTAAAAATATAAAAACAAACTAAAAGTACATAAAAGTTTGAACCCTACCTAATTTTCTTAATCTTGATGATATAGTTAAAAGGAACTTATATAATGGGACTGGGGAATATTTTGCACGTTGGTGGATCGTGAGTGTATATATCCATATAATTAATTCATTACTAAATTTAAGAGTAGTTCAAAAAACCTGATTTTTTTGGAGCTTGGGGTTTTTTTTTTTTTTTGGAATATGCAAATATTTTCAGAAAGCATAAGGCTAAGGTTCCAATCATGGGCCATAAGGTTCACCAAAAAAACCATGGGCCATAAGGACATAGAAATCGGGCACGACTGATGTTTTCAGCCCATAAGACTATTACATCAAGATTGAGTATGATATAATTGGACCGTAGGCTAAGCCCAAACTCATTTTTATTTTTTTTTGGCCATAAAAAAAATAGGTGACAACTGAGAATTCCTCTTTGTCAAAAGTGATTGGATCTAAGCAGTTTATTTCAGTTTAAGTAAATCTCAGATTTGAGACATTGTGTATGCAGCTGCACCTTTTGGTAGACTCAGCCTTCATAATTAGGTACACGACGCGTATCGAATTCGATTATGATAAAAAAAAAAAGCATTTTATTTGTTTACATATTACAATTTGATTTGTACATCATCCATCACCACCACTATCTCGCTATCCATATGATATGGATGGGATGAAACAACTTTTTAGATTTTTTTTCATGTCAGGCCTCATGCGAGCATACACAATAACAGAAAGTACTAGTACTAGTAGTAAAGATGATTGCTTAATTTTGCTATATATAAAATTAGTTTCTTTCATCCCATTTCGTCTCTTTCCAATTATGTTTATCTTTTTCTATATCACTGCCTGCCAATTGAATTTACAAAGGCCACTCAAAATAAGATGAAGTTATCGTTTTTGTTTTTAAATGCCCTGGAAAAGAATCTCTCCACGTGAATTTCTCAAACGTGAAAGACATTTGATTGAATTTCATTTTTCCAGAATGGGATTGAAAATATTTTGCGGTCAATGCTGGCACCTTTATTTAACTGAACTTGTGGAGAAAGACAAATATTATGTGTTCGTTTGGTCTAACTTAAAATTCTTCTGAAAAAAGTGTTTCTGAAAAAAAATTCAATTTAGAGTTTCTGGCTTTTAATTCAAAAACAACTTAAAAACACTTCTGGATTTTCTGTTTGGCCCAGTTTAAGCTTTTTTTAGTAGATAAGCTGGGTCAAACGGATCTATATAGCAAACCACAACAAAGCATGATTGAGATTTGAGAGATTTTTGTGTTGTACTCTGTTTGGACTTTGGAGAAGTATTTCAGACTTTTTTTATTTTTGTATAATAAAACCAAAAAAAAAAAGATAGATGAACTACCCTTTGGACCGATTGTGGTCATTTCCCATTAATTCATATATGTATATATATCATACATAAAACAAACTGATTTTTGGTAGTATTTCTTCTTACATTTCACGTGTTCACATGCTACGTTCATCAATCAATATCTATAATCTTTCCATTTTAAGTCGAAACTTTCATTTTGTCACGTGTTTTTTTGGCTGACTTGTTAGAATAAGAATATGATTTTTTTTGAAAGAAGAATATGATTATTTTAAGATAGTACTGCTTCGTCTATATTATTATATGATAACTACTTGTATAATAAGGAAAAGATATACTACTTTAATGATTGTGTATGGTAATTGAAGTGATCATGAATGATTATGCATATTCGGTTGATTAGGATTTGATTCAATTTTCTTTTTTAAGTTTAATGAATGAAAAAAATACTTTGTAATTCGTAAAAGAGATTAGTTCCCGTGGCTAATGTTTGAAGCGATTCGGGTTTTATATATTAGTATATGATGATGAGATTTAATTAATATGAAAAAATGTGATTGCTAATAGGTTTCTTGTTAAGCAATAAGAACTTAACTGACTTTATCGACATCTTATATTAAAAAAAATATTTTTTCTTAAAATGTATATGTACATACGAAAAAAAAAAGCATATGTTCATATGTCCTAGGTTAAACTTGAATGACCAAAACTAAATCACATATGTACAATTTGACTGATTTAATGTTTGAGATTCTAGTTGATTTGTTTGGATTGGAGAAATATTAAAAAACCTAACTGATTCCCTTTAGAATATAGATGAATAAATTATTACTACTTTCCCGGTTTAATTATTTATCAAAAATACTTAAAATAACGCGGAGGAGACTTCTTGTAGTTTCTTGATTAAAAGACAAAAGAGAAGACAAAGGGAACGCGGACGGTGGAGATGAGTGAATGGATAGAGCAAATATAACCAGAGATGTCAATTTAAGGTAGAGATGACGCCATGTGTCCAACACCCATAAATCTCACACGTGCCCTAAGCCCTCTATATAAATCCTTATGCACTTTGGAACTGTTTTGGTTGATCAAAACAAACTCAACATTTCCTGGAATTTCCTTTCTTAGTCAAACAGCTTATTTTGCTTTGCTCTGTACTTATTCCGAGTTCAAGTTCATCAATCAATTACAAGCTTATATAATGGGAAGGTCGCCTTGTTGTGAAAAAGATGGATTGAAAAAGGGGAGATGGACAGCTGAAGAAGATGAGATTTTGACCAAGTATATTCAAGCTAATGGAGAAGGCTCATGGAGAATACTTTGCCCAAAAATGCTGGTAAAAATTTAAGATATATATAATAATATTCTTCTTTATTTCTTATAATTGTAGCTTGATTATAATGTATAATAATTATGGTTTTGGCATTTTGATTTGAAGGATTGAAAAGGTGTGGGAAGAGTTGCAGACTAAGATGGGTTAATTACTTGAAAGCCGATTTGAAGAGGGGAAACTTTACTTGCGAGGAAGAAGAAACCATCGTTGATTTGCATGCTAATTTGGGAAGCAGGTAATTGCTGGCTGCAAAGCATAATTATTGATATCCCCAAAACCCCAAGAAAACAGGGGAACCAGAATTTGAAATTAATGTCATTAATTAATTTTGTTTGAAATTTGGTGATGCAGATGGTCTTTGATTGCCAGCTTCTTACCAGGACGAACAGACAACGAAATTAAGAATTACTGGAACTCTCATTTGAGTAGAAAACTGCATTGCTTTAAAACGACAACGTATCAAAACTTCCCTGCAGCTGCAGTGACCAAGACGAAAGCAGATAAAAAGGAAACCCAAATTTCGACGTGATGATAAAAATGGAAAGTATGTGTCTATCAATCACGTGATGATAAAAATGCCAAGAAAATAAAAATCTTTAGGGACATGTGAAGCTTAGGGACAAACGCCAAATAACACAGCTTTTTTATATGGCACAGATGATTTCCTGACATGAAATCAAGTAAAAATATGAAATATATGTTTATTATACATGTATATGATGTAGTATATTATTTTATATATGATAAAATGGAGACAATGCTTATCACATGATTAAAATGGAAAAAAATGAAGGAAGAAAAAAAAAAACCATACCATTCAATTTCAATGTTTAATTTTAACATGTGAAGCTTAGGGACCAACACCAAATAAGAGGAAAAGGGTTTTTATTTGTATTGTCCATGCAACATAATATATGAGGGATCGAGCCATCGAGGACGCAAAATATCACTTTTTTTTTTTGGGTCCATGCATATCATTTGTTTTTTTCTCCAAATCAACTAATGTTGTTAATTACGACAAATACACACAATATTTTTCCCAATTCCTTTGTTCCCTAGTATATAATAAAAGCGAAAATGAAAGAGAAATATTCACTACATCACATCACATCACAACATCCTCATTGTAAAATTGATAGTAGCGAATAAAACAAACATCCTTAAACTAGACATTGGGCTTGCACTCCAAAATGTAACCCAATATGTGCCCCATTTCTAGCTATATATTGGGCTCACCTTTCATTTTTCATTTCCGCTTATTCAAAAATTGGGCTCACCTTTCGACCCTATGGATCCACAAACTCCTTCGACCAGAGAAAAAAAAAAAAAAAAAGTAAGAAACTAGTACCCAACAAAGAAGAGAATTAAGAACTTTTATAAAGACAAGTTAATTTCTGAATCACATGAACGACAATGAAGGAGCAAGAACATCTCATTCAATATCTTTAATTATTTTGGAAAATGATGGGCAAACGACAAAGAAAACCTTATTCAAACATGGGCACACATTGAAACATGAAACATGCGACCGAGTCGAGATCGGTCTCAAGCAGAAGCATCAATTAAGGAAAACAATAACCAAAAGTATAGGGAAACTAAGATAAGATTATTCGGTGATGTAGTCGATCTTGATGCCACCAATGGTAACTTGACCGACCTTAGGCACCAAAGTGACAACAATAGTTTCGTCACCCTCAACATCCAAATCCTTCAAAGACTGTGATATTCCCAAAACCAAGCTTGTCTTCATCATCATTCCGCCGTCATGTCCGTGAGGAATATTGGTGAAGGTTCCTGCATACTCTGAATCTTGCGGTCCACTAGGTAATTCATCATCTTCATCATTAATGTACACATCAAATTTGACGGGCACAGTTGTGTCAAACTCGATGTTCTGAATCACCAACACTTCTTCTTCTGCTTCTTTTTCAACATCACTTCTGGATATCTTTGGCCTTGGAACCTCAACCCTCACAATTTTTTCCAGCACCAATGGGAACGCGCCACGTGTAACGGCTGTACTTATGTTGGCGGCTTTCCGTGCTTGTCCCTTGCCGGCGGCGGCACGTCTGAACTTCTTAGGAACTTGTTTAAAATCATCGTTAAGCCAATTGGTTGGGACAGGTTGGTAATCGTAGCCCAAAACTTTGGTGTCAAGGGCATCTACAACCTTACAATGAACAAGGCGCTGTTCCTCATCGTAGAAAACAAACGAGGCTTCGAGCCAGTCTCTCTGTCTGAATATTTTTTGCTTCGTTTCCGGACTATCCTTCCAAATATTCCACAATCGATCGACGTTGGAGTGATGAGCATAAAACAAGGGGTCTTTTCCAGCGGAATAGAAATTGCCCATGTCTTCATTATTATCCTCCCTCGGGTCTCCAACCCACCTATGAATAGCAGTGTGGCTCCCAGCCTCAACGTACCCTGGGGCAGGTCCTGTTTCCGGGTCACCGCCTGGGTTTGGATCATCACCACCTTTACGATAAGCTCCGCCGAAGAAAAGACTAGGAAGGGTTGCACCCAGCACCTCCTTACGCATCAAAGTTTGATTAACATTTATTTGATCTGTCGGCGATAAACCAGTATCTGTGCCGGCGTAATCCAAAGCAGCCACAACAGGGGGTAAATGGTCAATGTTACGCTTGCAATCGTAGAGCGGAGATCTAATGTCCATGAAAATGTCAGGGATAGCTACAGCAGCAGGATTATCTGAATCCCAGTTCCAAAACGGAAGGGCAAAGTCTGGGTCACCAATCAAGCTGCCCAAAATCCTTTCGTAGAAATAAAGGTAAAGTCTATGGAATGGGAAAAAGAGCCAATTAAAATGGACTTGAATATTCTTTGTAGAGCCAGATGCTTGTGGATATGCACCATTACAATAAGCACAATGGATGGCTGCTTGTTGCTTGAAGCTACGTGGATCAGTCTTAGGGAGAGCCCTCATTAGTTGCATGGCGTTCTTATACTTGTCCAAGTAGTCAGGAGTGAGTAAATGTGCAGCAGGCCTATATCGTAATTTGGAAGGCCTTGGTGGTGTGAAATGATAGACCTTTTCTGATGTTGGTGGGCAGCAATACACAGTGTAGTCGGGATCTTTCTGATTTATAGTAGATAGATGACAAAGGGTTAGGTCTGGGGCGGAGATAGGCTCTGCCAACGCTAAAGGATCACTGCCGGTAAGGCTGGTGGCGCCGTACAGACCACCAAGGCCAATGAGAACATCCCTACGATCGAACTTGTTGAGAGCAGAGTCTCCATTGTTGTTCTTGGGAGGAGTAGGGTTTTGCTGGCTGCCATCGTTATTGGCTTTGCATGAAACTGCTTTGTAATTAGGGGCAGAGTAGTGAGGCTTTTTGAGCTTCTTGTGTAGGGAAAGTTGACTTGTTTTGGGAAAGAAGGAAGTTTGAAAGGAAGAGGAGGAAGTGGGAATAGTTGTGGTTGGGATTGATGACGAAAGGAAAGGAGAAGAAGCCATTGGCTTTTCTGAAGGGTTGATTTGGTGAAGGTGAAGCCATGGTTTTGCATGGATTTTATAGTGAATTCGATGGAATATTAAATTTCACATGAGGGTTGCATGGAATATTATTAAATTTGACATCAGGAAGGTCACTACTAAAAATACTCCCCAAACCAATTTCTTCACATGTTGAAATTAACATATCTAATTATTTCTTTTTTCAATATTTAAAATATATATGCTCTGTCGACACACCTGTAAAATTATTTTACATATCCAAAATAGCTACTTGCGCTACTTGCTAGTAATATATGGGGATATTTAGCGAAGAAGAAGAGGCCCTAGTTGAATAAAGAAATCTTGATTGAGACTGTCTCACCTGAACTATGCATGTAATCTAATTTTAAGTTTTGGATCAACTTATCCACCATTAATTTTTTTTTGTCGTTTAATTCAATATTTGGTACCATTTGGTGCCAAATAATACCTTTTTTTTTTCCTCATTTGCGTTGGCAAACGGCATTCTTTTAGTGTTATATATATTCCTCATTTGCGTTGGCAAACGGCATTCTTTTAGTGTTATATAGTTTGTTTTATGTTGTAAACCGTCCAAAAGTCTTTTTTATTCAGTGGTGGGACTGTGGGAGACTTTTTTATTCAGTTGTAGGTGAGAGTGCTTCGGATTTAAATTACTCTGAACTTAAGTCAACTATACTACTTTTTATCTTATTATATAAAGCTTATAATATTTAGCTTTTTGAAACTAATTCTCCGTCATCCGGTGATCACATTGAATTTCAAGTAATTCGAACCCGCCGGGGGAGATTTAGTTACCATAAGGATCTTTTCAAGGTATGCAATTGAATATAGAAAAAAGGTAACTATATTAATATAGAGTGCAAAAATTTTTGTAAAAAAATACTTTTGAAACCGCAAAGTTCAGAATTTAAAAATAACTTGTAATTCTCTTTAAAAAAAACTTGTATTCTTGGTTACTTTTCAAGGTATACAATCAAGTGCTTCATGGTGTTTTCCGTACATTAATTTCACTTTTGCAGTATTCGGTATAAAGAATTTTGCTTTAATTCGTTAGCTTTATACCTACAACAGCAACTGGCCCTTTTAGGGCTCAATTTGGGTATATTTTTCGGCGGGATGCTTATCTTGGGCTGAGTATATAGGTAAATAATTAAATAGCAAAATCAAGTTGTTTTAAAACGCTAGAATTGGGCCTAAAACAGGCCCAAGTTATATAAAAAAAAAGTAGCCGTTTGTTACGCGACTCGAAGCCGCGCGTTTTTTCTTTTTCCTCTTCACAGGCATTCTTATTGATTCCATTCCAATTTCTTTACACTGCTCTGCTTTTCTCTGTTTTCTTCTCCTTTTAATTCGTTACCCATTTAGAAATTAGTTGCTCCACCGTGTGTTTGTTTGAGATTCGAGGTACAAAGTTGAGGGTATATATATATAACAAAAATTCATTTTCTTAACAAGTTCCAACTATAAAATCAATTTTTTTCATGTCTCAGGTGTTTGAAGATTTAAGATGGCTAAGAGAGGTTTCAGTCTTCTAAACAAGTATGTAAAACATACTGTACTATATAGGAAACCAGAAAAAGAAATATGTTAATAATATCGGTGAAATGAAAGAGCAAGAAGGTCTCATTCAATGTCCTTATTATGAAAATGATAGCCAAGGTCACACTCAAAACCTTGATGGCCTTATTTTATACTTGGACACACGATGGAATGAAAAAACAGGATAAAACAAGGGATCGAATCGACCCATCCCAAGAAAAGCAAAGCTGCTGCATCGACGAATTAAAACATTAATTTCCTTAATGTAGGGAAATTAAGATGATTACTCTGTGATGTAGTCGATCTTGATGCCACCGATGGTAACTTCACCGTCCTTAGGCACCAAAGTGACGACAATAGTTTCGTCACCCTCAACATCCAAATCCTTCAAAGTCTCTGATATTCCCAAACGCAAGTTTGTCTTCATCTTCATCTTGTCGTGACCGCGTCCGCCGTGAGGAATATTGGTGAAGGTTCCTGCAAACTCTGAATCTTGTGGTCCACTAGGTAGTTCATCATCTTCATCATTAATGTAAACATCAAACTTGATAGGTTTAGTTGAATCAAACTCGATGTTCTGAATCACCAATATTTCTTCTTCTGCGGCTTTTTCGGCTTCAGTTCTGTTTATCTTTGGCCTTGGAACCTCAACTCTCACAATCTTACTGCCCAACGCCAATGGGAATGCGTTCAGTGTAACATCTGTCTTTATCTCAGCAGCATGTGCTTGGCCATGAGGACCCGGCCTTCCAGGTGGGCCTGGCCTTCCTGGTGGACCAGGCCTTCCAGGTGGGCCTGGCCTCCTTCCCGGTGGGCCAGGCCTTCCCGGTCCACCAGGTCCCTTTCCGGCGCCAGGTCTGGTCTTGTGAGGAACTTGTTTGTGTTCATCTTCAATCCATTTGGTTTTGACCAATTGGTAATCATAGCCCAAATCTTTGGTGTTAAGGCAATCTTGAACCGTACAACGAACAAGGTGCTGGTTCTCATCATAGAAAACAAAAGAGGCTTTGAGCCAGTCATCACTTGAGAACTCAGTTCGCTTCGTTCCGGGCCAGTTCTTCCAAATGTTCCACAGACGATCAATGTTGGAGTGATGAGCATAAAACAAGGGGTCTTTCCCAGCGGAATAGAAATTGCCCATGTCTTCACTATTATCCTGCCTCGGGTCTCCAACCCACCTATGAATAGCAGTGTGGCTGCCTCTCTCAACGGACCCTGGCCCGGGTCCTTTCTCTGGGTCACCATCTGGTCTTGGTGTATCATCGCCGGCACTATAAGTTCCGCCGAAGAAAAGAGAAGGAAGAGTTGCACCAACCACCTCCTTACGCATCAAAACTAGATTATTATTTATTTGATCTTGAGGCGATAAACCACTTTCTTTACCGGCGTAATCCAAAGCAGCCACCGCTGGCGGCAAATGGTTAAGGTCACGCTTACAATCGTAGAGTGGAGATCTAACGTCTGTGTAAATGGAAGGGATACCTATGGCAGCAGCAGAATCTGAATCCCAGTTCCAATATGGCATGGCAAAGTCTGGGTCACCAATCAAACTTCCCAAAATCCTTTCATAGAAATAAAGGTAAAGTCTATGGAATGGGAAAAAGAGCCAATTGAAGTGGACTTGAATATCCTTGGTAGAGCCAGCTGCTTGTGGATATGCACCATTACAATAAGCACAATGAATAGCTGCTTGTTGCTTGAAGCTACGTGGATCGGTCTTAGGGAGATCCCTCATCGCTTGCATGGCCTTCTTAAACTTCTCCAAGTACTCAGGAGTGACTAAATGTGCAGCTGGCTTTAACCGTAACTTGGAAGACCCTGGTGGTGTGAAATTATACACCTTTTCTGATGTTGGTGGGCAGCAATAAACAGTGTCTTTAGGCATTCGCATTTATAGTAGCAAGACCACAAAGGGTTAGGTCTGGGGCGGAGATAGGGGTTGCCAACGCAAGTGGGTCGCCGCCGGCGAGCCCGGTGGCGCCGTACAGACCACCAAGGCCAATGAGAACATCCCTACGATCGAACTTGTTGAGTGCAGAGTCTCCATTTTTCTTGGGAGGAGGAGTAGGGTTTTGCTGGCTGCCATCGTTCTTGGCTTTGCATGAAAATGCTTTGTAATTAGGGGCAGAGTAGTGAGGCTTTTTGAGCTTCTTGTTTAAGGAAAGTTGAGTTGTTTTGGGAAAGAAGGAAGTTTGAAAGGAAGAGGAGGAAGTGGGAAGAGTTTTGGTTGGGGTTGATGACGAAAGGAAAGGAGAAGAAGCCATTGGCTTTCTCGATGAGGGTTTGATTTTTGGTGGGGGGTGAAGCCACGGTTTTGCATGGAATTTATAGTGAATTCGACGAGGGTTGCATGGAATATTAAATTTGACATCAGGAAAGCAATTTCTTCACATGTTGAAATTAACATCTCTAATTATATTTCTTTTATCAATATTTAAATTTTTTTGGTTGGGCTTGTATATCTGTCACACCTGTAAACTTATTTTTTTATATCCTAATGCTAGCTAGTAATATGGGGAGATAAATAAGTACAAAAAAAGGGGGGGAAGATTAATTGATTTCCTTGCGAAGAAGAAGGCAATAGTTAACCAAAGGAATCTTAATTAAGATTGTCTCACTTGAATATATATATATATATATATATATATATATTTAGTAATAAAAAGAGAGATGTAATCGATCTCACATGCTAAGGAATCTAACTTAATTTAAGTTTTGGATCAACTTATATATCCACGATCATGTTTTTTTTTTTTCGTTTAATTCAAAATTT
>AWWV01010875.1:0-18651 GCA_001974805.1 Corchorus capsularis
ATGTATACAATACAATATACTAGACAAAAGGTACTATAATATATATATTAGAGTTGTCCATGGGCGGGCTCGAGCCGGGCCCATGCTTAATATAAATGACCATATTGCTTGCCCAAGTCCGGCCCGGCCTGACTATACGGGCCTCTCATCTTGCCCAAGCCCGTCCAAATAACTAGAATCTTTGATCAAGCCCGTCCAAGCCCGTCCGTATACCAAATAAATAATATATTAATTAATTTTTTATTTTTATTAATTTATATATTTATATATTTATGAATTAATATATATTTTAATAACCAAAACTTAATTAATTAACATTAATAGTAATTTTTTAATAAATAATTTAATGTCTAATAATTTCATTTAATTAATCTAATGTAACATAAAATTTATATTATTATTATTTAAACAGGCCGGGGCCAGGCCGGGCTCGGGCCTTAACACTCAAAACCAAACCCGGCCCGTTTTGTAAACGGACTTAAAAAAATTTCCCAAGCCCGTCCAACAGGCTTCACATTTATGTCCAAACCCTCCCAAATATCGGGCGGGCTTACGGATTTGGGTGGACGGCTCGGCCCATGGACAGCTCTAATATATATATATATAGAGTGCAAAAATTATGTAAAATTAAGAATATTTACTTTTGAAACCGTAAAGTAATGAAATTAAAAATAACTTCTTCCCTCAAAAAAAAATAACTTGTAATTCTCTTCAAAAGAATAACGATTCAAAAGAATAACAAAAGAACAACAAAAAATTGTAATTTTGGTGGGTTGAGAGAGAGAGAGACAAATAACTTGTTACTTTTTCGATATTTCAACTTACTACTAAGTACAAAAAAAAAAAAAGTCTTTCTCTTGTTCGACTTTTCAATTTAGGCATTATTCTTTTGTCATGCTTTATAAGATGATGGTGACTACCCCATCTCTAAAGTCATGGCAAATCGTTGACCCATTTTCGGGATTTATGGACTCATTGAACTTTCACCTGCGGGTTTTTCGGAATTTACAAATTACCTACAAAATGGGAGACTGCGGTTAGCAGGATTCGAATCTAGGTGGAGTACACGAAGAGTTCAAATCTTAACCACTTGAGCCAACTCCCATTAGCACTTTATAAGATAATTAATCTTTAAGGAAATTAATCAAATAGTACTAGAAAGATATATAGACCATATATGGTTCTATATATATGTTTTAAAAGTAAAATTATGTGCATACTCTTTACGGATGACGTGGATATTTTATGAGGATGGCAGAACTCTGTTTCCACCAAAGAAACCAAAATTATATATATCGTTTTAAGACAAGCAAGTACTTACTACTAAGTAAAAATAATGGTGCACCTTACACGGTTGCCGGTTGGTGGTTAATATCTTATACTATTAGATTAGACTATCATTTTATTTTTTTGAGGAATGTATATTATTAGAATAACATTCAATATTAAAGGCATATTTCCTTCAAAAAAAAATGAAAGGCATATTTTATTTTATTTTTTCGTATAAAAATTCAAATACGAATCTCGCGGCTCAAATCCCGGCTCTCTACTTGTATCATCGGATTCTCTGTAGAGGAGGTCAAGAGCTTAAAAACTAATCCTGCTTAATTACCTTAGTTAGCCTTTAGGGCTCAATTTGGGCTTAGTTTTGGGCCGGAAGGCCGAGCAATAGTACAATAATTAAATAGCAAAAACCAGAATCTGTTCTAAACGCTAGAATTGGGCCTAGCCCAATTTAGAAAAATGTAGCCGTTAATTAAGCGACTTCAAATTTCTTTACACTGCTCTGCTTTTCTCTGTTTTGTTCTCCTCTTCAATTCGTTATCCAGTTGAAATTAGTGTTATTTGTTGTGTCACTAATTTTTGCAGCTTGGCTTGATTAACAGTTTGACAATAATAAAAGACTCAATTGTATATGTCAAAATAATATATTGTAATTATTTTGCTTTATCATCAAAATGTGATTTTCCTTTTCTAATTTTACATATCCTTGCATTGACGGACTGCCCAAAATTTCGTATACTAAGCTTCTGGGCATGGATGGACTCAAAAAAGTCCAAAATATGACCCATTTTGAGCCATAGATACTGGGCTCACAATTCGATCCCGATGGATCCAAAGTTCCATTCTCCTCGATTTGGGTTGTTGTTGAGGTATTGTTTACTCATATTTATATATATATATATATATATATATATATATATATATTCTAATTTGAGACAATATACTAAGACAACGATGTTTTTTTTTGGTTAAGTTTTAAATTTCATTATTATCAAGTATTGAACTTCAAGAGATTTGTTAATTCTACGTGTAGATTGTAAATGGTTTTAATAAATTTGTGACTTTTAACTCTACCTAAGGTTCATACAGAAGTGATTGTGAAAATTTTACCGTTTATTAATGCAGTTTTGTTGTATCCTCCACTTAACTCAGTTTACATTTAGGAAAATTCTAAACAATCAAAAAAATTTATCAGAATTTTATCCCACATGATGTGTCATGTGGGGTTATTCCATGTTTTGTAGTAAAATCTCACTTAAGTAATAGTAGGACCAGTTTACTGAACCAATCATGTAACAACATGTCATAGAGAACCAAATTTCGGATCAATTTTTCTGGTAATGTAGCAAAACTCGTACGTTTAGTATCCTAGCTTGTGATTAGGCTTAATTAGGAATCAATGAATAAGGGAATCTCAATCCACTGTATGGAAAAAAAGAGGGCAACACACAGCTGGAATTCAGGATTCAATAAAATCTCTAGATCTGCAAATTCATCCTCGAAAAAGAAACCAGGAATTAATTAATCCAATATGCCAATAAGAAGGTTCCTTGTAAATTACCCAAACAAATCGCTTAAAGTTAGGTCTCATCCCGACAGAAATATCAAATTGCAATCTTTTTTTGTCTGTTTCAAAGTAATGGTACTTTAATTTTTGTTCTTAATTACTCCTTAACCATATCCATTTTTAAATAAACGAGCTTGATGAAAAAAGAAAGAGACGTCAATATCTTCTATAACAGCACCCAGTCTTTACCCTTAGGTAACAACCAAAAAAGGAAACGTAATATATTCCATCGGTCCCCAAATGTTTATCTTATCCCATTTGACTAATAAATTTAATGCATTAAATGTATTGAAAACGAAGGCCATACCAAATATATAAACAGAAATCCAGAAAAAGTACTTAAATATGTTAATCATATCAATGAAAATGAAAGAGCAATAGAACGTCTCATTCAAATTAATGTCCTTATTGTGAAAATGATACTAGCGCGCAGAAACACACAAAACCATGATGCATGGTTTTATTTCACACATGGACAAGCATTGAAATCTAAAAACAGGATACTAAAACACATGATCAAATTGACCAATCTGATCAAGAACACAAAGCTTGCTGCATCGACGAATTAAAACATAATTTCCAGAATTACTCAGTGATGTAGTCAATCTTGATGTTACCAATGGTGACTTTACCTTCCCTAGGGGCCAAAGTGACAACAATAGTTTCGTCACCTTCAACATCCAAATCCTCCAACACCTCTGAAATACCCAAAACCAAGTTGCTCTTCATCTGCATCCCGCCCATATGAGGAATATTGGTGAAAGTTCCTGCGAACTGTGAATCCTGTGGTCCAGTTGGAACCTCATCATCTTCATCGTTAATGAACACATCAAATTTGATAGGCTCATCACTGTTGAACTCAATGTCCTCAATCCTCAAAACTTCTTCTTCTTGTTCTTTCTCATATTTACTTCTTGATAACTTGGGCCTTGCAACTTCAATTCTGACCACACCTGTCGTCTTGGCCACATTTTCATCTAAGACCAACGGAAATGCATTGCGCAAAACCTGACTCTGGATTTCAGCAGCACGTGCTCGACCACCTGGACCCCTTCCGGGTGGTCCTGGCCTTCTTCCAGGAGGACCTCTTCCAGGTGGTCCGCCGGGTCCCTTGGCACCGTGAGGAGTTGGCCTAGTGTGAAGCCATGGGGTGTCGGCAATTTGGTAATCATAACCCAAAGCTTTGCTATCAAGGCAGTCAGAAACCTTGCAACGAACAAGGTTCTTGTTCTCATCATAGAAAAGGAAAGAGGCGTTGAGCCAATCTGGGTCTGTGAAATCACATCGTTTTGGACCTGGGAAATTCTTCCAAATATTCCACATGCGATCTACGTTGCAGTGATGAGCATAGAACAATGGGTCTTTTCCTGCGGAATAGAAATTACCCATGTCTTCACCATTCTTTTGCCTGTCTCTCCTGTCACCAACCCACCTATGAATAGCAGTGTGACAACCGGCTTCAATGGATCCTGCTCCTTTAGGGTTATCATCACCGGCACGGTACGGCTGGCCGAGGAAAAGAGAAGGAAATCTTTGACCAATCACCTGCTTATTCATCACATTGAAATTACTAAAGATTAGATCTTTATCGGACAAAGTAGTTTCTGTGCCATTGTAGTTAAGATCAGCCAACTTAGGAGGAAGATGATCAGGGTTACGCCTTGAATCATAGAGTGGAGAGTTAACGTTGTTATTATAAATGGCAGGGATTGGCATGCCAGCAGGATTATCCCACATCCAGTACGGCATGGCGAATTCTTCGTCACCAATCAAGCTGCCCAAAATCCTTTCGTAAAAGTAAAGGTAAAGTCTATGGAATGGGAAAAAGAGCCATCCGTTGTGGACTTGAATGGTTTTAGTCGATCCAGTTGCTTGTGGATATGCACCATTACAATAAGCACAATGAACATCGGCTTGTTGCTTGAAGCTACGTGGATCGTCTTCAGAAAGACCACCAGGAATATTACCCTGCATGAGATTCATGGCCCTCTCAAACTTAGCCAAGTACTGAGGACTGACTTGGTGAGCTGGAGGCCTGTATCGGATCTTGTTAAACCTAGGTGGTTTGAAATCAATGATCCTCTCGGATGTTGGTGGGCAACAAAAGACTTTTTCGGTTGAACCGGTTATGGTAGCATCGCCACAGAGAGTCAAGTCCGGGGCGGAGATAGGGGCGGCCAAAGCGAGAGGGTCACCGCCGGCAAGGCTGGTGGCGCCATAAAGACCACTAAGGCCAATGAGGACATCCCTACGATCGAACTTGTTGAGGGAAGAGTCTCCATTGTTCTTGGAAGGAGTAGGGTTTTGTTGGCTCCCATTTTTCGTAGCTTTGCATGACACTGGAGCAGAGTGGAAAGGCTTTTTGAGCTTTCTATTAATGGAAAGTTGAGTTGTTTTGGGAAAGAAGGAAGTTTGAAGGGAAGAGGTGGAAGTGGGAAGAGTTTTGGTTGGGTTTGGAGACGAAAGGAAAGGAGAAGAAGCCATTGGTGCTTGATTTGATGAAGGTGAAGCCACGCTTTTGCATGGAATTTATAATGAATTCAATGAGGGTTCGAATTCGATCCATTTGTACAGTAATTATTAATGACCAATTTTTTCTACTTACCTTACCTTCTTGGTTATTGGGAATTCTACTATTAAATTTGACAACACGAGGGCCACAATCAATTAGATTTTACTTTATCGCTTTTTTAAATGCCCAAAAATAATTTCTCCTCGTGAAACATTTGAGTATTTTTTTTTCAATTATATTTAAAATATTTTATTTCGTTTTTCTTTGAAAGGCATAAGAGAAAGCCCTAAATATTTTATTTGGTCAATTAAGGCTTAGTTTGCCGTTTAGGTTGCGGTTTAAAAAAGTTTGGTTTAGAAAAAGTTTTTTCGAGAAGTGCTTTTTTAAATTACGGTAGAAAAATGTAAATTATGTTTGGTTTTGCTATGAAAAAATGGGATTGAATGATAAAATGTCTAAAAAAAATATGTTACTTAAAAAGGAAAGAGAAAAATAATTAGAAAATTTTAGTCATTTAATGTACAAAAGCACTTTTGAAACGCAAAAGCACCTAAGGATTAGCTTCTCGGGTTGACTTGGCTTTTGCGTTCAAAATCAGCTTTTGACACAAACCACCAGAATTTATTTGGTATTGCGTTTGGATTCAAAAGCAGATTTTTTATCTTCAAACGCAATGTCAAGTCTAAAACTTGTATATATATGATCTGTCACACCTATATATTTTTTTTTTTGAAAAAAAACAAATTTTATCACTACTATACTATACCATATCTAAAAGCTACTTAATTAATGATATTTTAATGTGAATTAGAAGGCCAAAAATAAATAAATAACCTGGGGCAGATAATTAATTCCACACCAAAAAAGAAGGTAATAGTTGACTAAAAGAAATCATGATTGAGATCGTCTCCGTTGGAAAAGTTGTTAGGATGTTGTTTATCCATCTCATTTCTCACATGCTATTGCTAGCAACGTTCCGAAAGGAATCTAATTAATATTAAACTTTGAGTTTTGGACCAGCTTATATCTTCATTTTTTAATTCGAAACTCGATCAGCTTCACGTGATTCCAGGTTTTATTTATTTTCGATATATTATATACTTACTGTTTCTAACTTCATTTTTGGTGTAAAAAATGTAAATTGAGTTGATTAATTAATGCTTGAAACTTTGGTTCAAATTGTATATGTTTATATTATTTCTCTGTATTTACCTCAAATTTGAAATATCCATCACCCTGTCTTCCTTAAGAAATTTCTTTTTTGCTTTTGCCATGAGATATGGGATGGACCAATATATAATTAAAGTCTTCCTTTCTTTTCTTCAACTTTTACATAAAGTCTTCTTTTTCTTTTTTTTTTTCGAACTTCAACTTTATCATTACACTTTTTTCAAACTATTAGATAATCTTTATAAAAATAAAAATTGATAAAATAAAATATAGTATAAAGATTATAGACTAAGAATAGTTGTGTAAAAGTAAAAGTAAAATCATGGGCTTTCTGAAGAACAACTGGCAAATTTTTTTCCACCAAAAAATGTAAAAGAACTTTATTTTTGTTTGTTTTTTTAACGTTCGAAAACTACAAGTAAATGGTGCACCATAAATGCACCTTACAATCTCATTAAAGTTTGACGCTGTTGGCCTGGTTTCTGGTTGGTGGTTAATTATTGAAAAGAAAGAAAGAAAAAGCTATATCCTAAATCGAAAGCTGCTTGTCGAGATCCGGTGACCGGCCACCCTAAATGCATTAAAGTTACAATAAATATAATTGTCAAAACCCCAACACCCTAAATTACATTTTTCCAGCCAAACACCCTCAACAATCCTTTTCTCTCATGAAATTTCATGATATTGGAGTAAAATGATTATCCTACACAATGATGAAAGGAATTAATGAATGATAGTAATAATGTTTTGGGGTGGACATCCACCATTTTCCAAACAAATATTCCCTCAGTCCCTAATTAGATGTCTATTCTTGGTCAACTAACACTAAACTTTGACCATTGTTTATAAAAAAAATATGTAAAATTTAATTTTAAAAAAAATATATGCTAAAAAGTTTGTAATTCAAAGTTTATAAGTGTTATTTTTTAAAAAAAAAATTTGCTTTATATATTTTTTATAAATAATGGTCAAAATTTAACTTTGTTGACCAAGGGTGAACATGTAATTGGGGACGGAGGGATAAATACTCCTTCTTTATCCATGCAACTTAAGTTCAACCTATAGTACAATAATATTCTCAAAATTTATATAGCTAAAGGTGTCATAAAGCTCTATTTAATGAGAGACTAGTAGTATAAAAAATTACTACTCCATATCTTCAGGTTCCAACTAACCATGATCAATGTGAAACCCAGATAAGGGGTCTATGTAAAGGACAAATATTATAGCTTACTTAATTAACCATTAGGCTTCACTAACGGTCCAAGGAAACTTCATATCAACAAATCAAATGCCTAGAGCCTATAATAAGCTCCAAGGGCCAATACTTTATAGTCTGTATTCCAAGGGCCAAGGAGTAGTTGGTTTATTTGCCACACACATATTTCACATACTATTTAATATGTACCTAATACTATTTATAACATTACTTATAAAGGGTAGTACTTGGTACCAAAACTATTTAATTAATCAGTTATAATAACATTACTTATATACTTGGTACGAAAACCATTTAATTTACCATTTATTACATTACTTATAAAGGGTAGTACTTGGTATCAGAACTATTTAATTAACCACAGATATACTGTTTATGTAAAATAAATTTTAGAGTTTTTTTTTTTTTGAAAACATGAAAAATAAAATTAGACTAGATTAGACTTTACAAGCAAGTTATCGCCAGGAAGAAAAAATAAAAGACTCTACAATTAAGTTAAGTGATGTACACATATGCACTTTAAAAAAAAAAAAAATGCAGTGTACAGTGTACTGTGTACACATATCTCGTTTTTTTAAATTTATATTTAATATTTAAAATATTAACTACTCAAAAAAAAAAAAAAAAATCTACTCAGGAGGACAAAGTGGTCACTTACTAAACCCACGGGACCAAAACCCACGCGGCCACTCGACCATTAATATTAACAATAATAATAATGATCGGTGGGGTTTTGCGGAATATTTTACTTTTTCTGTACGTTTAATTAAAACGGGAATTTAGGCCCAGCCCAATAACTCAAAGTTCCACTTTTCTTCTTTTCCTCTCTTTTTCTTCTTTGGTCAAAACCCACTGCTATTTACCTTGCAAATCATGTGCTATATTAATTTTTAGGTAGTAACAATCTTCTGTTTGTTTATTAAGTTAATAAGTTTACCATGTGATTAGATATTTAATATTATTATAATTATAATAAGAATAAAATAAAAATGATGCCACTTGAATTTGTATAAACATTCTTTTGCACATAGATTTATCTTCTTTACCATTGTAATTTTATAATAATAATTATAATGGAGTAATTGTGTATGTTTATGGCATTGGGAAGTGGAGACTGGAGATTTCAGCATGGAAAAAAAGCTATAATTAAATAATGCACGATCCTTGATTAAAGATTTTGTAATGTAATTATTGTTTTTATATTCATTATTTAGTTTTGGAATAAGGGATAATGGATATAGATTCCTCCACTACTTTGTACATATTTGCAAGAGGAAATTAAAAAAAAGAAAAGAATTTCAATTTCAAATGGGGTTTGGTAGGTAGGAATTTTCAATAACAAAAAAAAAGAGACAAGACAACTCAGAATGGAACCCTCATGTGCTGCTACTAGTCTACTACTATTATTTTGAGCCCCTTTTTAAAAGTTTTTTATTTTAATTACTACTCCTAGTACTTCTTACTTATGCAATGCTGGCCTTTTGCCATTGGCCCCTTATTTTTTTCTTTTTTCACATGCTATGCTACGTGCTCTTTTTTCGAAAAGATAAATCTAGGACCACCGTTTTTAATCATATACTAATTTATTAATACAATTAATAATTAATTAATTACTTAATGCCCAATTTTAATTTTATTAAAACTATAGTATATATATATATATATATATATTTATATCAAGTGTATGTTTTTTCTCTTTGTTTTTATATTCAAAAGAAGACAAAACTCAACGTGTTTCACTTAGATTTTTAGTCGACCAATTGTGAACTAGGAACGCGGGAATATTAGACAAATTAAAAGAAGAATATATACTAATATTTATCATTAGTCATGACCCATGACTTTGGAAGAAGAATAAATTTGGAGCCTTTTCCCATCCATTGAAGTAAAATGTTCCTACTAGGAGATTTTTACACAATTTGCTATAAGAGTTTGCACTAAATTTTGTTTACCAATTAATTTAGTCATTATTGAATTTTGAAGATCCAATTTAATAAGTACTAGTTTAATTTATCAATGATAGTGCAAGAGAGTTGAGTTTATTTTATGAAGAAAAATTGCTCAAATGAAAGAGAAAATTCAATATTTAGAAAATTAATTAATTAAATACTCAAAGGTTGCAGGTGTGAAATGGTGGTAATTTAATTATATATATATCACCATCAACTTCTGCCAAAAAAACCACATGCTCAAATGCCTTTGGGCAGATGCATATTCTTTAAATCTTTAGGGGAAGACTTTTTCATAGTTTTGGATAAATCCTGATGAGACAAGTTGATGAAAGCATGCGAAATTACCGGAATATTGATCCACTTTATTTTTGGAGCCCTTTATTCATCATGACAAAGAAACAGAAGATTCCACGAAGAGGCAAGTAGGAAATTCAACAGTGTTTCGATGAAGTTTTTTTTTTTTTGGTTCAAGTAGACAAGTACCATCATGATTTCATGACAACATTATTGCACATTCTGATCATCTTCTGATGAGTTGGAAATTGGAATATATTTTCTCCACACCACTCCAACTTCACTATAATTTTTTTAACAAATCATCGTTGAGTTCAAAATATTATTCCACAACGGTGACCTGAGAAGATTGTCTAGATTGAGCTCCGAATTAGGCCTGTAAGAGAGAAAACCGTGCTAAAAAGAGGTCCCATGTGGTGTTAGAGGGGGAATCTCCTCCGACGGTCAAGTCAGTGAGGTCCACTTTCTTGTGTTGTGAATGATTGTGGAGGGTGTGATTAGAGCATAATAGAGCTTAGTGTAGGGTTTATTAGAATATAATTGAGCTTCTGAGGTAGAATGTCATATCTTGACTATTTATAACTTAGAAACTAGGGTTTACCTAGTGGGCTTTTAGGCCGATCAGGCCCGAAATTAAGTGGTATCAACAAAATATAATTAAATATAACATAAATAAAATCAAAATAATACTAAATTAAGCCTTGAACAACTAACTGTTCATGTTCGTAAATCTAGGCTAACTTTAAAAAACTCTGTTCTCTGTTCTTTTCTTACCTGCATGAATAACGACAGTTATGTTCTATTCTGTCTGCATAAACTTGTTGGGCAAAAAAAAAAAAGAAATTCCTTAACCAACGACCCATTTTCCAGCATATTGGACCCATTAGCCTAATTCTAGCAGGCCACAAAGCCCTTCAACTTTTGATTTTGGGCTTGTTAAAGCCCAGCCCATCAAGTTTGTTTCCAGTTCTTCTGGAAAATGATTAAAAAAAAAATGAAGAAGAAGAAATTGTTTTTCCTTTTAGTATGGCAATCTGTTTTGTCTGTTTCCCATTTATGGTGCATTGATTTCTGCTGATAAACATATACGAAAGAAACAAAAAAGTAGTAGTACTAATTATTGGGAATTAAAATGCCTATTTCTTGGCCTGAGAAACATTTCATTTTCTAAAAGGACATGTTGTAATTTTCAATAACTCGATATATATATATATATATATATATATATTTTGCCCATATTTTTTTTTGTAATCCTAAAATTCTAAAATAGTACTACTAACTATTAAAGCTAAGATCAAAAGCTAAGTACTGTGCCAGAACATTCAAGGAAAATGAAAGACCAGCGTCTCATTCATTTTCCTTATTCTATAATTGTGAAAATGATAGCGGAAAACAGACAAATAACTATTCCCCCATGAAATACGCATATGCCCTTTTTTTTAAAATATAGTAAGAATTTGTCAAAAACAAACGTTTTATTTGCTTAATTAATATTAACGATGAACATTATAAGTACTATATATGGTTCTATATACATTAATGAACATTAGTTTTCTCATAAATTTTTGTTTTGACATCAAGTTTTCTCATAATTTATTTATAAAGTAATTTTCCTGGTAGTAGGTTGGAAAAAGTAAGAATTAAGTTTAATTAATTAAAAGTAGCTTATTTCTTTATTTATAGGCTTAATAGAAAATTTGACACATGTGCTTATAAGAAATAGATAAATTAGTTCTTAAACTTCTGAAATTGTGAATTGCACACTTGAATTTGTTTAAAAAATAGACAAATTAGACATTTTTTATGATATTAAATTGGTTAAATTCTATTAAAAATTAGATGGAAATTATAGCACTTTTTGGACGGAAATTAGTAAGCTGGCTCTGGTAAATTTAGTCCAATTTCCGTTCAATTGTTAAGGAAAATTAACTAACTTTCGTCCAGAATGACGAATTTGTCCAATTTTTAGAAGTTTAGATGTGTAATTTACAATTTAGGAAGTTCAAGGACTAATTTAACCCTATATTACAAGTTCATGGACTAAATTATTAATTAAGCCTTTATTGATATTGCTAAATAGGTAAAGTAACCAAATTTCTCTTTCCATTATCGATCCGTGAAGTTCTCATGACATGCATGACAAGAAAATGTAAAAATTAAGTAGATTTCCTCACCAACAACTTGGCCACTTGCAATCTATGCTTGGTGATGAATAGACTTATTAATGGCCTTATTTATGCTCGAACACACATTAAAACATAATAATAAGGTACCGGAAATTGATCGAATCTATGGACCAATGGAGCATAAGGATCATATGGAAAGCGTTATTTATCCACTCCAAAGTGGGGAAGCCAAGGCGCACACACACAGATGATTAACTTGAAACGAAGTCAATCTTGAGACCACCAATCGTAACTTTGCCAGTCCTAGGCACAAGAGTGACGATGATAGAATCATCACCTTCGACATCCAAATCTTCCAACAAATCTGTCAATCCCAACTTCAAGCCGGTGGTTATCTCGGCCGAACTTTTTTGCCTGTGCGGCACACTGGAGAAGCTCCCTGCAAATTCTGAATCTTGCGGTCCAGTTGGTGTCTCATCATCCTCATCGTTGATGTACACATCGAACTTCACAGCTTCGTCATTCTTGAACTTGATATTCTGAATCACCAACACTTCTTCTTCGTCTTCTTTCTCATATTTGCTTCTCTTCGTCCTCGGCCTTGGGACTTCAACCCTCACAATCTTGTTCAAAACTATTGGGAATACACTCTTTATAACATCCGACTTAATTCCGGCGGCCTTTGCCACACCACGGCTGCCCTTCTTCTTCTTATACTTACGAGGGTTTGGTTTAGACTTAAGCCATGGGATGTCGACTGGTTGATATGCATACCCCAACGTTTTCGTTTCAAGGCAATCACGAACCTTACAACGAATAAGATTCTTGTTTTCATCATAGAAAACGAAAGATGAATCGAGCCAGTCGGTGTCAGTGAAATCAGTGCGTTTCTTTCCCGGCAACTGCTTCCAAAGTGCCCACATTCGGTCAACGTTTCCATGGTGAGCGTAGAAAAGTGGGTCCCGTCCGGCGGAATAGAAGTTACCCATGTCTTCACCATTATCTTCCCTGGGGTCTCCAACCCACCTATGAATTGGGGTATGTGGAATGTTCTCAATGGAACCCATTCCAGGACTGGGAGCATCACCAGCACGATAAGCTTCGCCATGGAAAAGCGACGCCGTTTTTGAGTTTGACACCATCTGCCTGTACATCGACTTGAGGTTACTTTGAATCTGCTCTTCCGCCGTTAAACCTCTATCAGTGCCATTAAAATCAAGATCAGCCGGGACAGGTGGCAGGTGGGCAACGTTGCGTTTTGAATCGTAGAGTGGGGAGCTAGGGTCGTTATAAATGGCAGGGATAGGCATGCCATCGGGAGTATCCCAGTTCCAAAACGGAATGGCGAATTCTGGGTCATCAATCAAAGTGCCCAAAATTCTTTCGTAGAAATAAAGGTAAAACCTATGGAATGGTTGAAAAAGCCAGGAGAAATGGACTTGAAGGTTTTGATCAGGGAACCCTACTTGATCATATGCCCCATTGCAATAAGCACAATGAACTTCAGCTTGTGACTTAAAGCTACGAGGATCATCATCAGGGAGATCCTTCATTTTTTGCAAGGCCGTCTTAAACTTAACCAAGTAATCATCGGTAACTAAATGAGCCGCTGGCCTGAATCGCAGCTTCTTAAATGAAGGTGGTGTGAAGTCTATGATCTTTTCTGACGTTGGTGGGCAACAATAAACATGATAAGTATCAGTTACAGTTGCTTCGCCACAAAGGGTTAGGTCCGGGGCTTCGATTGGTGCGGCCAAAGCAAAAGGGTCGCCGCCGGCAAGGTTGGTTGCACCATAAAGACCACCAAGGCCAATGAGGACATCCCTTCGATCGAACCTGTTGAGGGCAGATTCGGCATTCTTTTTGGAAGGAGTAGGGTTTTGCTGGTTGCCATTGTTCGTGGCTTTGCATGAGACAGCGACTTTGTTTGGAGCAGAGTGGTAAGGCTTTCTGAGCTTCTTATTTATGGAAAGTTGAGTTGTTTTGGGAAAGAATGAAGTTTGAATAATGGTGGAGGAATTGGGAACAGTGGAGGTTGGGGGCGTTGATGACGAAAGGAAAGGCGAAGAAGCCATTGGTGTTTGGGAAAGCTTGTTTATGGTGATGATTGAAGACACACTTTTGCATGGAATTTATAGTGAATTCAATGAGGCTTTTGAATCCTTTCTCATTATTAGCGTGCATTAATTTAATTGTGTTCAGCTACTTGACACGACACGCATCTTAATTTAATTTTTATTATTTTACAATGCTCCACAAAAAGCCACGTACTATCAAGAAAAAATTATTGACATAAATGCTACTTACCCTTGAGATTATATATTGGACTGTCACTTTTCAGTTTTCACCTAGTATTTTTTTTTTTTTTTTTATTTTGATTAAAACGCACTTTAAAATTTTATTTTTGTACCACTTTGCATCCTCCATCAGGGTAAGACAAACTGTTCCATCACAGCGTCTGACGTGGAATGCCACGTATTAAAAATGTCACGTGCCACATGTCATTTTTTTCCACGTGACATAGCATGTCGGACACTGTTGCGGATCTGTTTGTCCTACCGGACAGAAGGGGTAAAATGACACAAAAATAAAACTTTATGGTACGTTTTGATCAAATTAAAAAAGTTGGATGCAAAGTGACATACAATCCAATAATCCATATAAACTTAAAGGACAAAAGTAGCATATATATATATATATATATATATATTTACCAACAAATGAATTTTTGTTCTTGAAATCATTATTTCAAAATTGGTCATGGCTTTCAAATCTTCACACACCTAAAAAATCATTATTCCGAGATGCTGATTAATTTGACATTAAAGGTTTCCCCCCAAAACAAAGGTACGTATAGTTGACTAAAAAATCTTGGTTGATATTCTTGCATGTGTATAGTACAATAGACAAAAAGAAAAAATTAGTAATTAAATATACATTAATTTGTCACCCATTAATTCACACATGCTATACCAACTCACATTCACGATATATATTTTTTAATTTTCCCATTTTAAGTCCAAAGTTTCACTGTTTCAAGTTTCAATTTTCAATCCCCCAACACTTTTCTTGAAAATTTTCTCTTCATCTTTACATTTTGTTGTTTGTCGTTTTACATAAAAACGAACGACACTTAGGGCTAGAGCCTAGCTAGATGTCTACCTACTCTCTTTCAAATTCATGCACATGTCTATCTTTTTCATTTTTACTGCAGTATTAATTCATTTCCATCCCATCCAACTTTTCCACTTAGCCATTCTACATTTTTTTTTTTAAATCAACATCTTAATTATGCTGATAAGAATTACTCCATATTGTTGCAATATAGTACGTAGATAATAGTAATAATATCTGGCCAAAAAAAGAAGATGAAAGTAGCTAGTAATAATAATTTGAAAAATGAATCCTCCAAAAAAAATTGAAAAATGATAAAAAAAAAAGGAAAAAAGAAAAGGAAACAAAAAGATTATATAGTTGAGTAAGGTACTACAAAGTTACAGAATCAGCCAGCTCTGTTAGTTTTAGGTTCAAAAATAGAAATCATGGCACTGAATTTGAAGACCCACTCGAAGAAAAAAAAAGAAATCTTGTAAATAATCAGTGGTGTGGTGGTCCATGCAGAAATAAGAAATTGCCCCAAAATCCCAGTTTCAATATTTCTTTTTCACAATAAATAGCTAAACAAATTCATTTAAATAAAAATAAAAATAAAAATATTAATAATACTAGGTAGTTTTTTTTTTTTTTTTTTTTGCTACATTAAGTACTACTGTACTATATAGGTAGTGGCTGTCCGATAATTGGAAAGCTGCGTCCAGTCTTTTGGGTGTGTGTCCTTAGCGTAGCTTTTGGGCTTCGCCAAAAGCCCAATTCGTCGCCCCATCTATCAACTATTCACAAGCTGTAAGCCTCTTTTTTATAAGCCAATAGTCTAAAATGGGTCCAAACTCGGACTTTATTTCTTTGGATATTTTGGTAGTAATAAAATATTCTCAACTTAATATGAGGATTTTACCTTTTTTTTTTTTAAAAAAAAAAAAGGATGTGATGATCTAAAGATATTTGTTAACACAATCACTCTTTTTTCAAATTAAGTGACACTTTTGTAATTATTATACCATGACAGATGACAGATGATTGCTCTTAACCCAAAAAAAAGAAAAAAGCAAAAGAAATACCATGAAAGATGAAACAATATTAAATTATTGGGGGTGGAACTTATATATATTAGGCTATAGCTCATGCATCTAAGAAAATTTCATAATCTTTTTGTCGGAAGATTTGAAAATCCGTCCCCCAATATAATAATAAAATATATAAAAAGAAATGGGAGAGGGGGTAGGTAGGCGAGTTTGCTTGCTTACTCATTGATCAAGATCTGAATCTCTCACAAAAAAAAATCATAACTTGATTCGAATAAATAAAATAAAATATACCTTAATTTATTATATGACATTTATATAGTTAATTTGTACTGTAACTTGCATTAACTTCATTATTTATATTGACATTAAGGATCACGTACGTATTTATTTAGAATAGAAGTACTATGAGAGTACTGGTTGAGCCCTTCAACCTTTGATTCGATGGTAAATGCATATTTAATCATTTCAAGTCCCTTTGTGTTATTTTATGTGTGGGTTTTGTGTCAATTTATGGCTTATGCT
The DNA here is from genome assembly GCA_001974805.1 of Corchorus capsularis. Classification (NCBI taxonomy): domain Eukaryota; kingdom Viridiplantae; phylum Streptophyta; class Magnoliopsida; order Malvales; family Malvaceae; genus Corchorus; species Corchorus capsularis. Next base: position 16,792 of record AWWV01010875.1, read on the forward strand.
TTTTTGGATTTTGTTATATCTTTTTACCTTTATAGATGTCATGGTTTTTTTATAAATTTTCATTAGATGTTTAAGCGTATAGAACATTAAAATATTTGATTATAATGAGATGACCGAATATTATATCCTCCTAAAAAAGTAGTATGAGAGTAAAAGAGTAAGAAATTGATTTAATTGATGTTGTATGTTTTATCTAAAGAATAGTAATAATTAGATTCGAATACAACTAGCTAGTACTAGTTATTCTTCTACGTGGAACAACGCGAAGCCATAAAATTTTGGATTTGTCGTTATTTTTAAAGCATAATCAGCAATCAACAGCCTTGTTAATTTAATTCTAAAAAAACTTACCTAAAAAGTCTTTTAGCATAATAACAGCCCTAAAAAGAGCCTCTTCACCTTTTTTCTTCCGTGCAGAATCATGTGCCAACAATGGTTGTTATTATTCCCTACAAATAATAAAGTATTTTTGGAGATTGTCAAATTGATTTAGATAGAGATGGTTAGGGTTCTTTTTTCTATGAAGTTTACCACTTAATTAATATTATATATATATCTATTTTTTATATAATAATTAATATGATCATATATCATATAAATAATAATAAAAAACCTAGTTAATTTGCAGCTGTATTGTTAATGATTTCACCATCATTAATCGTATTGTTATTAATAATCATATCATATCATTCGGATTTTGTTTAAACATGATATCCACATAATCTAATCTTCTTTGCCAAATGCCATCAATGGTGTGGGGAAGTGAAGAATGGAGATCTTTTGCAATTTGCATGGACCAGTCTGCAACTAATGCAAAGATATCATCCATATGCATCAAAAGATTTTTACAGATACTGTTTTGCTTTTGCTTAATACTATATTATATTTGATTTTGAAGAAAAGATATTGGCCAAACAATGGATAGGAATTCCTCTATTGATTGTACTGCGTGTTTGCAGAATTTAATTCCTTGTAAATGTGTTAGGTAGGGATTCTACGTGAGAATGGGACAACTCAGAGTTGGACCCTCCAGCTATTACTTTGAGTCCTCTCCCATTCCATAATTTCCCTCACGATTCAATTCACATGTTCAAACAAAGCTCTGCCCTTTTCTCCATTGGCCATTATTGGCTCCTCAATTTCTTCACATTTTATTATTTTTTTTCTTCATAAATATTTGTACATGCTTTATTCTATTTCTTCTTATTATTAAGAAATTTTGAAATACATAAATCAAAATTAAATATTTTCCGTTTCTCCTCTCTTCATTGATTGTAGAATTATTTGTGGGTTGAAAGGATGAATAATGCAGACGATGATGTTATAAAGTCATTATTGTTTTTATTTTTTTGAGAAAAATGAATTGAATTATAAGGTCTAGAAGATCATGATGATTAGCTAAATGTCATTGACAATAGTAGTAGCTAGGAATAAATTGCCCCCTTTTTTTCAAAAAAAAAAAAATCAAGGGTATTTCAAGTCCCATTATGGCCATTGGATTCAAGACTAATCTTTTTAATTATTTTGAATTAAGAACGTAAAGAATAAAGCGTCTCAATAAAAACCGTTTCAACAAATGGATGACATTTATATTACTGAATCTGTGCTCTCACCCTATCAAGGTAGAAGTCGCTTACCAACTTAGTCAATTATGTAAATGTAAATTATCGTTTTACATATATAAACTTCAATGAATAATGTAATATATCTGACGATTATTTTTGAAGGGAAATTATCAAATTACTAATGGCCAATGGGTACGTGTGTCTAGGTCTAGAAGCAATGGTTAAGAGGACCTTATATAAAGAAACAATTTACAATATTCCACGCTTTGCACGTTGTTTGGACAATCATCAGAGG
>AWWV01010876.1:0-32611 GCA_001974805.1 Corchorus capsularis
TTTTCGTCCTTCAAAATTAATTCTCATCCGAAACATATCAATCAAAAACGTTTGACTCGCTGATTTTTTTTACATATTTTTTTTTAAACTTGATTTGATATAAAGAAAATACACGAGTTTAGCAGAGTACACAAGCGTGTCTTGAAGGTAACATGTGTTCCCTAAGGACTAAATTGAAATATTTAAAACTTAATTAATTAAAAAAATGGACATGTGTCAATTCTACAACCCACTTGTGGAGTCCAAAATTTATAATGTCCGGTGTATCAAATAACCACTCATAAATTAATCATATTTTACAACCATATATAATACAATACTATTTCACTTTTTTTAAGCTGTTAGAGATCAAATTCTATGTCCCCAAGGGGATACCCCAGTGGTTAAGAGTTTGGATTTCCTGTGGGAGGTCCCAGGTTCGAAACCTGGGATGGACAGGGTGGGATTGTGGGAAAGTAGAGGACTAACTCCTATTGTACATGTAGTTTATTTCAATATCAAGTTCATTAGTAACAAAAATAGAGATCGAATTCTAGCCATTACAACTAATAATTCAGCACTCTACCAACATATACCAAATAAATACCCGATAATAACCTATTTCATTATTTAATCTTTGATTTAATTTTTCGGTAAACAAAAAAAAAATCTCTAAATTTAGTACCCTTAAACCTATTTCACCCTACCTACCCAAGAGAGGATGTGAAGACTCGAATTAGAGGGAATATTATCTCAAAAGCCCATGTGCTTTATTTAATTTTCTCCAAAACAATGGGTTCCACAAATCAGTCCAATAAATTGAAAAATTTTCCTTCCTTGTTTTCTTTGTCCCTAGTTCTCTACCAATTATGAACCCTATTAATAAAGATAAGGTTTCACTGTACTTTGCCCTGGTTCCCACGTTTTCTCCCACATGTATATATCAATATACAGAAAGGCTTTAAGGATTGAAAGAACTACATCGATGATTTATGCCTGAAATGTCTAAATCTTCTTCTTCACCACTTTAACCTATCCAATTGACATGTATAGATAGCTACTCCCTCTCCCCTTTTGGTGAACTAAACAAACCAAACTTTGATCATTTAAAAAATATATAAAGTAATATAATTCTTAAAATAACACTTATAAACTTTGAATTATAAACTTTTCGACACATATTTTTTTTAAAATTAAATTTTATATATTTTTGTATAAATCATTGGTCAAAATTTAATGTTGGTTGACCAAAAAGGGACTTATAATTAGGGACAGAGGGAGTATTTAAATTAAAATTAGAGATGAACACTAAAAGAAAAAATTCACCTGATATTCCGAGCGTGGACTTAGAGAAGTAGCCCAAAATGTGTTATTTACAACCACCAATTAGCCCAATATTTTGGGCCCAAATCCAGGCCTATTTTGGGCCTATGAGATGACAAAAAAATCTGTTCCAAAACTTGTTGAGATTGGGGGAGAGAAGAAAGGTTTTGAATTTTAATAAGCTTGAGAAATGAGACAGCTCGTGATTTTGTTTGGGTTTTTTGCGGTTTTCTCTTTATATAAAAACCTAGTACAAGCAGTACGAGCTCTTTTTCCTTTTCGTGACAAAATTATGGAAAAGTACAAATTGCAGTACACTTTTTCACTTTGTACTTTATGTATTGTTGTATTACACAAATTAAGCTTCTTTCTACTTCCTGAAATTGATGCTTCATTACACCTCTTATATATCTTGACAAATTAACATAAGCTAAAGATAAGATCTTCAAAGCATTGCTTCAATATTTTTTTTTTTTTGATAATTAGCTTGCTTCAATATTTCTAACTTCATTTGCTTTAGCCCTCCATAAAAGAGTATTTTACCTTTTATTAATGTTCTTTTCCCCCCCAATTCTCATTCCCTTTTAGGCTGGATGAAAATTAATTGTGGCGTCAGCAGGTTTGAATTTACCTATTTCTACCCTCCTACATCATAAGTAGGTAATTTTCAATTACTTCTTCCTAAAGCTAGTGTTAATCTCTATATATATGACTATTTATATATCTATATCTATCTTTTGAGCAACAAGGGCAAAAAGGTAAAAGCTCTTCTACCTTTGTTAATGTCTATTATAACCATTGGAAATAAAAAAAAAAGGGTAATTATTTGATACATTGGCGGTGTAAATTTTAATTAATTAAGTTTTACATATTTCAATCTAGTCTCTCGAGGATACATGTCACCCTTTAGAACCCGCTTATATAGTCTGCTAAACTTCACTGACGATTTATTGTATAATTTGCCATAAAGAAATATATTCTCTTGGGTAATGATTATTCAATATTTTCTGTGGAAGGAAGCATGGTGGAAGCATCAAAAGGAATCGGGAAGTGAAATGTTTGAAGTCCTCCTTTATTGGGACGGATTGAGATTGCTCCCTCAATCTTAGGCGAGTTCGTGGCTTTGCATGATACTATTTTTGTTAATGATTGGTAACAATCATTTACATAAAATAGTGTCATGCAAAATCACAAACGATGTGTTATCAAAAAAAAAAAATACACAAACGATGACCAAAACACAGGCAATTTTAATATCAGTCCAATTAAATAAATTTTGAGATTGAAAAAGAGTTTCTAATTTTTTTTTTTTGGTAAAAAAAGAGTTTCTAAATTAAACTATGTTGGATGTACATATATATTGTTGCCAAATAAAATGCTCAGCAGTTCATAATGTGTAATTTTATATGTTATTTTTGTTCCTATTAAGTTGGTACCCAAAAATTGACCTGAATTTACGAAGATTCATAACCCAAGATGTCCCATTACGCGAGACGAGAAATGCCCTTTTAGAAGGAAAAGCGAAATAAATAGTGTATTACATTACAATTTTGGGCTCTATCCTTTCAAAGGGTCCAATCATATGACATTGTGGGCTCCATATTGGATCTATTTATACCCAATTTCCAGCAGGCCGAAGCCCTTTTATGTTGGGTTACCATTAAGTAAGAATCGCTTTAATGTCCAATGTCTAAACTCAAAAGAATAGCTTTATTTTTTTTTATTTATCTTTTTTTTAATATAATAATCACTATTAAATTAAATATTGAAAGTTTGATATTCTAATGGAAAGCTGACTCAGTTGCCGGGAAAGTTAGGTATGGCATTGGCATGGAAGTTAATTAAGATTTCAAAGTTTTAGAAAACCCAAAAATCTAATCTTATTTATGTTATCCTTTGATCTTCAACTGTTCCTCGCTTAATAATTTTATATGAAGTATGAAACCAAACCTTATTGACTTCCTTTAAAATAATGCCTATACATAAAATATTGAAAGAACTTGCAAATTAATTATTCCAATATGCTACAATTAGTAATTAACAGAACCGTGGGGCAGTGGTTAGCTAATTGAGCAACAAGATCCTGAAATTCCTACTATTCCTATTATTTTTGCACTTTACGTTTCTAATTTTAGATCGGAATTAACATCATGAGACAATATGTAGCTTTCGTGTTTCCTCTGGCCATCAAACTAAAATTATAAAGTGATGATTTTTCCATTTTGACAATAAATTAAGAGAACTACTCTTTATATACATTGTGAAATTATAGCAAGAAAATGCTTTGGATTTGATTAGGAATGCAAAGTCACGTAACGTTAATGAGGACCGGCTAAATGCTCAATTTGGGGTCAAACGTTTGCCGGGGTGCTCAATTTGGGGCCAAACGTTTCAATTGTAATAAAATGGGACTAAATGTTTTCGGGACTGCTCAATTCGAGGCTTTTTTCTGACGGAAATTGGCAAGTGTACGTTTACACGCGTGAGAGGCCATGTTTTTAGCCAAATAGGCCATTTTTTTAGCCACGTGTAATTTTTATTTTTATTTTTTGAAAGCTAAAATTAGAAATAACAGAAAATAAATATTGGGCTTTAATATAATTAAATTCGGTACGGATCTATAGTTCTTTACAAATTAATGTATATATATATAGAGATAATAATTATAAAATTTATTAATTAAGAAGAAAATAAATATTGGGCTTATTTAACTTTACAGCAGTGGCAAGTGGCAACAACAAAAGTGCCAAGATTTGGCCGGCCTTACGAAAACAAACTATAAGAAGTAAAGGAAATAGTCAATTTATTTCAATTTCAACTTCAGAAACAGAACATAGAACAAATCTAAAATTATGGAAACATAGATCAAACATGAATTTGATTTAATCTCGGGCAAACTCAATGTTGATACCACCAATCTTGGCAAGACCTTGCCCATATTTAGGCACCAAAGTCACCACCACAGCATCATCATCATCAGCATCCAATTCCTCCAACAAATCAGTAATCCCCAACCTTAAAGTCGTCGACATTTTCTTCCCATGTTTATGTTTATGCGGGACATTGACAAAGCTCCCGGCAAACTCTGTGTTGTCCGGTCCGATGACGGTGTCATCTTCATCGTTAATATACACATTGAACTTCAACAATTGGTCTCTGTCGAATTCAATGTTCTCAATCACCAAAACTTCTTCTTCGTCTTCTTTTTCCCTTTTGCTTCTCGATTTCTTCGGCCTTGCAACTTCCAAGCTAACGACGCCGTTTAAAACGAATGGGAATCGAACGTTGCTTAGAACTTTCTTATTCTTCGGCTCAGCTGCTTTTGCAACTCCGAAAACCTTTTTCAGTTTATTGGCAATCCTTGTTCTTGGAGTTGGCTTCGTGTTTAGCCATGGAAGATCGACTTTCTGATAAACATATCCCATTTTTCTACTGTCAAGGCAATCACGAACCTTAACACGAACAAGATTTGCATTCTCATCATAGAAAAGAAATGCGGCATCAAGCCAATCCGGGTCAGTGAAATCGTTTCGTTTCCCTCCTAGTGTCTTCCAAACCGACCACATCCGGTCCACATTCGAGTGATGAGCATAGAAAAGTGGGTCTCTTGCAGCAGAATAGAAATTCCCCATGTCTTCACGATTGGGGTTTCTGCTGTCACCGGCCCAAATGTGAACCGGTCCATGAGGGATGTTCTCAAGCGAACCGGATCCAGGGTCCGGTTCATCACCAGCACGATAAGCATTTCCTAGGAAAAGCCTAGCGGTCTTACCATTTGACACCATTTGCCTATACATGACGTTAAGATTGCTCGCTATTTGATCCCTGCTCGATTGATTCTCATCGATTCCATTGAAATCGAGATCAAGAAGAAAAGGCGGCTGGTGTTTCGGGTCGCGGTTTTTATCATAGAGAGAAGAGTTGGGGTTAGTGTAAATTGCCGGCATTTGCATGCCAGCAGGAGAATCCCAGTTCCAAAATGGCATTGCAAAAGTCGGGTCGTCGATCAATTTACCCAAGATTTTCTCAAAGAAATAGAGATAATATCTATGGAATGGCATGAAAAGCCATGAACTATGAACTTGAAGATCAAGGTCTGGGAACCCAATTTGATGATAAGCACCATCACAATAGGCACAATGAACATTTGCCTGTTGGGTGAAGCTACGAGGATCATCAGCAGGAAGGGATTTCATGAGCTGGAGGGCCTTGGAAAATTTAGCTAAGTAAGCATCGTCGACTAAATGAGCCGGAGGCCTAATACGAAGTGGGGAATTTGAAGTAGGGAGTTTGAAATCTATGATTGCTGAAGATGTTGGCGGTGGGCAACAATTAACCGGTTCAGCACCTTCCGGCAAGTCTGCTCTGCCACATTGGGTGAAGTCAGGGCCGGCAATAGGCGCCGCAAATGCGAACCGGTCATTAAGGTTGGTTGCACCATATAGACCTCCAAGGCCAATTAGAACATCTCTTCGATCAAACTTGTTGTCGTTGACATTGGGCTTTTGGTCACCATTATTTGTGGCTTTGCATGAAACTCTTTTGGGGATGATGTTAGGCTTATTTCGTTTCCCGGATATGGAAAGTTGAGATGTTTTTGGAAGTAAAGGAGAGGAAATGGAAGTTGAGGCACCGCTGGTGGTTGTGGTGGCGGCTGATGGGGGTATAAGAGAAGCCATGATTTTGGTCTAATGGCTGGAATGTGATGAAAATGATCTTGCATTTAGCTAGTTTTTATAATGCCCATATGAGATTAGACTTTTCCTCTATATGCGAATACCACGTTACCAACGTAACTTGACTAAGATTATTTACATTTTTTTTTTGCTACAAGATTATTTACATTTTAATATGTCTATAATGTTGAACTTCTTATAAATAACATTTTAAAATTTACATTTGTCATTTTTATATATAAAGTTCTATAGCTAGTATGCTTTATTCAAAATAAATACTAGCTAGCTAGTATGCTGATTCACACTTCAAACTTTTTATTTCACTGCTAATAATTATGATTAAAATTACTGTAATGTTCAAACATTTAATGAAAATAAATAATTAGACAAACCAACATATAATTGAGATTTAAATCTAAAACCTCACTATTCATACATTAACCTAGTCGACTCAAATGTTTAATTAGATGCACTAATCATGTTAAATTGGAGTAAAACCCAATAAGAAAATGAAAAGAGATAATCTGATCTTTTATTAGTTTTCCATTTAATTTTGTTTTTGTCTGTACATAAGACTCGACATAAGTCAACTAAATTAAGTTAAGCATATTCCCTAATCCCTTGTGCATCCCACTGATCAGTTCTTTACAAAAATTATATCATCTCTAATTGAATATTCACGAAATTAAGAAGATTAGTTATACCAAATCCATTATTAAATTTAACATTAATCTCGGAAAAGGTTAAATATAGTATTCTTCTCCGAAGGAGCGCATTGCAAATATAAATTTGTTTAATTCAACATGTAAAAACATGACATTGTGAGCATAACATCACCTGCATACGTCTCCCTATATTGATAGTTGTTAAACCCGATTAACACTGATCAAGACTGTCTAAGCTCAGTTGCTCTCGATCTTTGCTTTTCAAATTAATTGCATAGATTTTCTTAATTTTACCATTAATTGCTTATGTTTGAACCAAAGATTAAAAATAGAAAGTCGGTGAAAGGGCTGCTTCTCCTTCCGAAAAATATAGCCTTGTTCATTCATTGTACCTCGGGCATTTGCTTGATTAATTACTCATTAGACAATTTTCTTTTAAAGAACATGACACCCACTTCTTGACCCATTCTTTTAGTATTTTTTTTTCTCTCCAATGGGTACATTGCTATTTTTATTAAATTATTGTTACTTGCCCCACTTCTTCTCTTCCAAGTTTCAACAATTTCTAATCTAATCCAAAAAAAAGTTTCAACAATTTCGTGAGTTGATTATGTTAGACCTTTTTTTTTTTAAATCTCATCCGTTATCCGTTATCCAGTGCTTTCCTTTGATTAATCCGGATTCGACCCGCATGGCGCACCTGGTTATGGTGGGTAAGTCTCCTAACAGGGATAACTGAGACCTTATGTACGCAGCTGCCCCTGTTGGGAGACTCACCCACCATAATCAGTTACGCGGCGCGGGTCGGATCCGGATTAATCAAGACAAAACCGTGGATACCGGATATGATTTTAAAAAAAAAAAACCACTAGTTTGAAGCTAGATCTTAGACGGATAAACATGAGACTTTGAATTATTATCATTTTCTTATTATTATTTCCAAACCACTAGTGTTAAGGTCCACCCAAGTGGCCAAGTTCCTTCATCCGGTGGGCATAAATAAGTATATAATTAGGGAGATTAATCTGAAAGTAAATTCAAATTAAATCTGGTCAACCAAATTTTGAAGACTATATATATAATCGCTTAGCTGTCATGTATCAATCCACCTCGAAGGTCAGATTTGTCCTAAATGAGAGCTAATCCCACAAGAAATGCTGGACAAGCAATTTCTCATTCAAATTCTCATCTTGGTGAGGACTTAGGAAGGTTAGTCTTTCACAAATTAATCTGAATTACCCATTAATCAACAAAGTACAAAACTTTAAATAATTTATTTATATAGTCCAAAAATTTATGTTAATCAATTATTAATTGGACGGGAAAGTTAGAAATTGGAAACACACAACTTATGAATTTAGCCTTATTAGTCTAGTCCAATTCTCTCTTTTTATTTATTTTCCTATAAACATATAATAATTAAGCTAATTTTTTTTGAGGGGATAATAATTAAGCTAATTAGTAATTGTTAAATTACTACCACATAATAACACAAGAGGCTAAAATTTATTTATTTAATTAAGAGCCAACTTCCAAAGTCTATATTATATAGTCCTCAGCTTTCCCTACACTTATTCACCAAAAAAAAGGCTCAACACATTCATAGTTTGTCGTGGCATATTAGGAGACACAAACAGTTTAAACTTGTTCAAATTAATAACAAGCCCGGAGGCATGAGCAAAGCTATTTAAAACCTCCATTATCATCTCAATTTGGAATTGAGAAGACTGTGCAAACAACATATGATCGTCAACAAAAAATAAATTAAAAATAGCAAGGTCATTACGGGATACCTTGACAGGTTCCGTACACTTATTCACCAAAAAAAAAAAGGAAAAGGCTTTCCCTACGCTTTGGGCTTCAAAAGTCCAAAACCATTTTGGGCTGAAAGCCCTTGATATCTTTTCTTTTTTGTGAATAAAAGCCCTTGATGTCTACAGATATTACGAGACAAAACTCACCATAATCAGGTGTGCAACGCGAGTCGGATCCAGATTAGTCCGGACAAAGTCTTGGATACAGGATGGGATAAAAAAAAAAAAACCTTCACGTTTTCGTCTCTTTCATGAACGTACCATTGTACCGAAATCTCAAATCTCAACCGGTCAATGAGAGCTGCTCGAGCCAATCCAATCCAAGGTTGAAGGATAATATTTAGATTATGCGTAGATTCGCCAATCAAAAGTTTTCCTCCATTCGTCCAAATTAATAATATTGCAAAAGGAAAAAAAAATCAAACACCATAATATCTAGTGTGACCACCAAAAACATTATTTTCATTCTTCAACCTCGATTGGCAACTTGACATTTCAGTTTTATAGATATTGAAGACAAAATTTCTAATTAGAAATGGCCACCACTCAATTTAAGAAAATACTACGTTAATTTCACATATATAAAGAAAGTAGCATGCTTTATTTGACCAACTATTTACTATACTAAAACATGAGAATTCAAGTAATTTGATTAATTTTAATTAATCTAGTTTAGTATATGGTGCTAGACCTTGAATTTCATTTAGGGATAATTAGGAAAAGAAAAGCTAGTATATAATAATTAATTTCATAAACAAATTTATACAACAAATTAAGGAACAAATCATGAAAAGGCAACACTTTTCATTTCACTACTTTTATAATGAAGAAAAAAGAAAAATTAAGATTTCCCAAACCAAGATCAATATTCTTAATCTTGAATAAACTCAATCTTGATAGCACCAATCTTAACATTATTTTTGGGGTATTTGGGCTCCAAAGTCACCACAACACTGTCATCATCTTCGGCTTCCAAATCTTCCAACAAATCCGTAAGCCCCAATCTCAAGCATGTCTTCATTTTCTTCCCTCCTTTTTGTTTATGTGGCACATTAACGAAACTCCCTGCGAACTCTGTGTTATCTGGTCCAATCCTTACATCATCCTCGTCATTTACATAAACATCAAATTTCGCAAATGATTCTCCTTTTAACTCAATCCCGTCTATTACCAATACTTCCTCTTCGTCTTCTTTTTCCTTCTTACTCCTCGATTTCTTCGGCCTTGGAACATTAACGCTAACGATTTTGTCCAAAACTAATGGGAATTGGTTAGTTGAAATCACATTTCTCTTCATTTCTGCAGCAATTGCAACTCCCGGACCGCCCATTGCCACTTTCTTGCTCTGCCTTCGGGGAGTTGGCTTAGTTTTTAGCCATGGGATTTCAACATCTTGATAAACATATCCCAAATTTCGGCTGTCTAAGCAATCACGAACTCTGACTCGAACAAGATTAGCGTTTTCGTCGTAAAAAAGAAACGAAGAATTGAGCCAATCGGAGTCACTGAAATCATTTCTTTTCCCTCCCAACGTCTTCCAAATGGACCATGTCCGGTCTACGTTGGAATGATGAGCGTAGAAAATTGGGTCTCTCGCCGCCGAGTAAAAATTTCCCATGTCTTCTCCGTTGGGGGTTCTGTTATCTCCACACCAACCGTGAACCGGTCCATGAGGAATGTTCTCGAGTGAACCGGATCCTTGATAGGGTTCATCACCTGCACGAAATGGACCGCCTAGGAAGAGCCGAGCAGTTTTGCCATTAGAAACCATTTGCCTGTACATGATTGTGAGATTGCTCGTAAATTGATCTCTATTTGATATAGTTTCATCAGTGCCATTGAAATCAAGATCAAGTAGATTTGGTGGGTAGTGATTTTGGTTACGAAGGTCATTGTAAAGAGAAGATGCTCTGTTTGTATACAGAGCAGGCATTTGCATACCAGCAGGGGAATCCCAGTTCCAAAATGGCAGAGCAAAAGTTGGGTCATCAATCAACTTACCCAAAATTCTCTCAAAGAAATAGAGATAATATCTATGGAATGGGAAGAATAGCCATGAATTATGAACTTGAAGCTCAAGATTAGGGAATCCCACTTGGTCATAAGCCCCATCACAATAAGCACAATGAATATTTGCTTGTTGGGTAAAATTTCTAGGATCATTGGGTGGAAGAGCTTTCATAAGCGCAACAGCTTTTGAATATTTTGCAATGTAGGCTTCGTCGACTAAATGAGCTGCTGGCCTAATACGAAGAGGAGAATTGGAAGGTAGTGGTTTAAAATCTATTATCTTTTTTGATACCGGTGGGCAACAATCGACAGGCGCAGCTCCTTCAGGTAAATCAGCATCACCACATTTTTCTAATTGTGGGGCAGATACTGGGGCTGCAACTGCAAATGGATCCTGGCTAAGGCCATAAAGACCTCCTCCAAGGCCAATAAGAACATCTCTTCTATCAAAGAGAAAAGAATTTTCAGTGTTTTTGGAGCTTGGAGTTGGATTTTGATCACCACTATTAGTGGATTTGCATGATACTACTCTGGGGATGAAGTTATGCTTTTGCTTTCTAGCAATGGAAATTTGGGATGTTTTGGGAATGAATGAAGAGGTAATGGAAGTGGGAATGGTAGTATTAGAAGAAGTGGTGGCTGATGGTAAAAGAGAAGCCATGTTTTTGGATATGATGAAGATGGAGAGAGCTTTGCATTGCTTTTATAATGAATTTTTATTTGACTTTTCAATCAGAACTAGCCAAATAGGCAATTGCTTATTGCATGCATAATTCATAGTTGACAAAGATATTAACAAAAGACAAATTACTGGGGGAAAGGACTATTCAATTCTTATTCTCTAACTTTGAACTTCTAAAATCTCGTATATATTGATGTTGGAAACCCCCTGTTTCATACTGTTGATTCGTATTGTCAGCTGCAATAATCAAATTTTCTTGATAATTTTCATGTAACTTTGACCGGAAAATGGAATTAGTGTTTGAGAATTGAGATTGTTTAAGGGGAAATAAACTCTTCAAAAGTTAGAAGTGACTTGATGAGTATAGTTCAGTTAATCAAATGAAGAAAACAAAAATAAAAAAAGGATAAATGGAATTGGAAAAAGGCTTTGGCAAAAAATTATTGGGAGAAATTTTGATCTACAAAGCAAAGTTTACTACGAATTTACTTAATTAATGACACCATTATTCATATTGCTTATGACTTACGAAAATCTCAACATTTTAAATATAAAAATGGCAAATTATACAATATACCGTCGGTGGAGTTTAGTAGACTACACAAACGGGTCTTAAAGGCTGACATGTGTCCCCTAGGGATTAGATTGAAATATTTAAAACTTAATTAAATGAAAAAAATGGACATGTGTCAACTCCACAATCCGCTTGTGGAGTCCAAAATTTACACCGCCGGTGTATCATATAATCACCCTGTAAAAATTATAAAATACTAAAAGATAAGATAGAAATTTGCCTTTTCTTATTTGTTATTTAGGGAAGAAAATTTTCCTTTTTCTTTTTTTTTTTCATTCTAAAATTTTCTTTTTTTTCGTTCTCTTAGATATGAAATTGATATTTGTCGGTGTAAAAGAGCCGTCTAAAAGATTGTGGTGAGGGAAAGTCATAGCTGCCTATCTAGTTTGGACTGTATGAAGCCGACTTTCAATGGGCTGTCGCTGCCGCAGACGTCGGCTCGAACTCATAAAACTAGGCTTCGGCCTCCGTCTGATGGTGGCTTTTGGGCTCTATCAACTGCCAAGATCCATTTACTATAGTCTTCAGTTTTCCTTAAACTTTGGGCTCAAAAGTCCAGATCCTCATTGGGCCGAAAAGCCCTTAATGTGAATCTATCATATCCGTACAAATTTCGTTTTCCACTTTTCCTCTATCATGTTGGAGAAGCACCCGACACGGAACCTTCGCATTTTTATTGATTTTTTCCCCTTTCATTTTATCGTCATATATTGTGTCTACCCGATACTAAACAAAAAACAACCTTATATATTTTACTCAAAAAAAAAAAAAACTTATATATGGTCAAAGGAGAGCTTGTTCGGTCCAATATTCAAATTGCATGGTTGAAGGATAAAATTTTGATTATGCGTATATTCGCCATCGAAAATATTCCCCTATTCTCCTATTAATTAATTTGTCCGTTCATTAATAATATTGCAAAAGTTTTTGGATGATTAGGAAAGAATATCTATATATTATCATGTAGGGAGGATGAACATGGCTTGACCACTAAAGTCTAAATTCATATATTATTTTAACTCTTCAACCCCCGATAGGCCACTTGAAGATTGAAGACAAACTTCTGAATGGGATATGGGAACCACGTGCACCAGTACTCATTTTATGAATAAATATATAAAATTACATCCTTCAAATATATAGAAACTAGAAGTAGCATACTTTATTTGACCAACTATGCTATTGATTAAAGTTAATCATGCAATTAGGAGTTAGTGTAGAGTGAACACTATATTCTAAGTGATCTTTCATTGTCTAATTAAGCATTTGCTACCTCATGTTTACTACAATATATATATATATATATATATATATATATATTATACCTACTATTATATAGTGAAAACAGTTGCTGAGAGAACATCTTCTATATTCCAAATTAGTTAGTTAGGATCAATGTGGTTATCAGATACCGGATGATTGATACGAAAAAGAAAAATACATTAATTAACATGTAATAGATGCAATGAAGTGGAAACTATTATACATGTCCTGTGGGACTTTGTTGAAACACTTTCCCTCATTCATATTGCAACTCCATTTCTCTTGGGACCTGGCTAGATACAATTGGTTGGTGGAAAATCTAACAAAGAAGGTGGTTTCAAAGTGGATGGTATGGTGGGAATTGGGAAATGCATTTTTATTTCGGTTATCTGGACTACTTGGTGCTATTTTATTTTTGATGATGAGGATAAGGCCCACCATTGAGAATGGCATGGTTGATATGGTTGTCTTCTGCAAATAAATTGCCAAGGAGTTTCAATTGAGATATGTGCACAGTGCACTAGACTAATTACAAGACCGACACTAGACTGATTAGGTGGCTTCCACTGAATGCGGGAACAAAACAAAACAAGATGATTAAATATATATTCTAAGTGATCCTATTAATAACTATAAAAAATTGTCTAATCATAGATGAGTAGATGGATTTCTCAATAATTTTATTGAAATAGAATGATTCTCTTTGACACCTCTTGTTTACTCTATTAGACCTTGAATTGTTAAAAACATATTCCCTCTGTGCCAAATTATCTAATCCTTTTGAGTCAAAGTAATCTTAATTTTGACCCTTAATTATAAAAAAATTATATAAAATTAAAATTTTAAAAATTATGTTATGATTAAGTTAAATCTTAAACTTTTCAAAATATATTTTTTAAAATTTAATTGCATATATATTTTTGTTAAAAACATATTCCCTCTGTGCCAAATTATCTAATCCTTTTGAGTCAAAGTAATCTTAATTTTGACCCTTAATTATAAAAAAAATTATATAAAATTAAAATTTTAAAAATTATGTTATGATTAAGTTAAATCTTAAACTTTTCAAAATATATTTTTTTAAAATTTAATTGCATATATATTTTTCGTAACTAAAGGTCAAAGGTTGAATTAATTTGACCCAGAAGAGTCAGATAATTTGGGACAGAAGGAGTATTAACTTATTTGCTTAGGGACAATTAATCACATAATTAGATAAAGAACAGCTAATTTTATTGATCATAATTATTAATAACTTTATGAAACAAAAGAACAAAATCACACGTGGGTAAAGAAAAGTCACCACTTTCACTTGCTTATTACAACCAAAAAAGAAAAAAAAAAATACGATTTCCCAAATTAACCACAATCAATCTTAATCTTGAATAAACTCAATCTTGATACCACCAATCTTGACATTATTCTTTGCGTATCTGGGCACCAAAGTCACCACCACAGTGTCATCGTCTTCGGCATCCAAATCTTCCAACAAATCTGTAAGCCCCAATCTCAAGCATGTCGTCATTAATTTCTTCCCTCCTTTTTGTTTATGTGGAATATTAACGAAACTCCCTGCAAACTCTGTGTTGTCTGGTGTAATCTTAACATCATCTTCGTCATTTACATAAACATCAAATTTCGCGAATGAATCTGCAGTTAACTCAATCTGGTCTATCACCAATACTTCCTCTTCGTCTTCTTTTTCCTTCTTACTCCTCGATTTCTTTGGCCTTGCAACTTTAACACTAACCGGTTTGTCTAAAACTAATGGGAATTGGTTACTAGAGACCACATTTCTCTTCCTTTTTTCAGCTGCAATTGCAACCCCTGGACCGCCCATTGCCACTTTCTTGCTCTGCCTTCGGGGAGTTGGCTTAGTTTTTAGCCATGGAAGAGCAACATCTTGATAAACATATCCCAAACTTCGGGTGTCAAGGCAATCACGAGTTTTGACTCGAACAAGATTTGCGTTCTCGTCGTAGAAAAGAAACGACGAATTAAGCCAATCCGGGTCATTGAAATCCTTCCTTTTCCCTCCCAACGTCTTCCAAACCGACCACATCCGGTCTACATTGGAGTGATGGGCGTAGAAAATTGGGTCTCTAGCGGCAGAGTAAAAATTACCCATGTCTTCAAAGTTGGGTTGTTTGTCATCTCCAACCCAGAAGTGAACCGGTCCATGAGGAATGTTCTCAAGTGAACCGGATCCCTGATAGGGTTCATCACCTGCACGGAAAGGACCTCCTAGGAAGAGCCGAGCATTTTTGCCATTAGAAACCATTTGCCTATACATGATCGCCAGATTGCTTGAAAATCGTTCCTTATTCGTCATTGTTTCGTCTCCTTCAGTAGGACTGAAATCAAGATCAACTAGATTTGGTGGGTAGTGTTTTGGGTTCCGAAGCTCATTATAGAGAGAAGAATTTTTGTTTGCATAGTAAGCAGGCATTTGCATACCAGCAGGGGAATCCCAACACCAATATGGAATAGCAAAAGTTGGGTCACCAATCAATTTGCCCAAAATTCTCTCGAAGAAATAGAGATAATATCTATGGAATGGGAAGAAGAGCCATGAATTATGAACTTGAATCTCAAGATCAGGGAATCCCACTTGGTCATAAGCCCCGTCACAATAAGCACAATGAACATTTGCTTGTTGGGTGAAACTTCGAGGATCAGTGTCTGGAAGAGCTTTCATGAGCTCAACCGCCCTGGAAAATTTGGCAATGTAGGCATCGTCGACTAAATGTGCTGCTGGCCTAACACGTAGTGGGGAATTGGAAGATGGAAGTTTAAAATCTAATATCTTGCTTGATGAAGGTGGGCAACAATTGACAGGCTCTGCTCCTTCGGGTAAATCTGCTTCGCCACATTTCTCTAAGTGTGGGGCAGTTATTGGGGCAGCAATTGCAAATGGATCCTTGGCCTGGCTAAGACCATAAAGACCTCCAAGGCCAAGAAGAACATCTCTTCTATCAAATCTATTGGAGACAGGAGATTTTTTGGTGTTTTTGGGATTAGTATTTTGGTCACCACCATTCGTGGATTTGCATGATACTACTTTGGAATTGAACTTAGGCTTTTGCTTTCTAGCTATGGAGAGTTGGGAAGTTTTTGGAACGATTGAAGAGGCAAAGGAAGTGGGAATGACAGTGTTTGAAGTTGTAGTGGTGGATGTTGGTAAAAGAGAAGCCATGTTTTTGAATATGATGGTGATCGAGAGAGCTTTGCATTGCTTTTATAACCAATTTTTCACATAAATTTTAATCGAAAATAGCCTAGTGGGCTAATGCGTAATGGCCCTAATGCATGCATATATTTCATAGTTGACAAAATATATGACAAAAGGACAAATTATTACTTGGAAATGGACCAATTCTTGCTGTATAACTTTGAAGTTCTATATCTTCGTTTATCATATGCTGGAAATCCCCTGTTTCATACTGTTCATTTGTTCCTATTATCAGCTGTAATCATCAAATTTGCTTGATGGATTTCTTATAAATATCTCAACATTAAGAACATTAACTTTGATCTGGAAAATGAAAATTGCGTTTGAGCTTTGAGATTGTACGAAGAGGGGAGCATAAACTATATACTTAAAAGTTACTACTTGATGAGTATAGTTTAGTACTTTAGTTAATCGAATGAAGACAACACAAATTTCTTAATTTGGGGTAAAAAGGCTGGCAATAAAGCAGAGTTCACTATAAATCTAATAATTAATTAATGACTTCATCACTCATATCTTGAACTTATATTATTAATAATTTACGAAATCTCAACTTGTTAGATATAGATAAGAACATAAGATAGAAATTAGCCTTTTCTTATTTGGCTTTTTTAGGTAAGAGAATATTTTCCTCTTCATTCGTTGAATCTAACTTTATCTAAAATTGGAGTTGGCTTAAATTAAAATATAAGAGCCGCCGCCCGAAATGATGGTGAGGGGAAAAGTCTTGGTTACTACCTATCTAGTTTGACCTGTAGAACAGTACAAATAAAATAAGTTCAACAATCGTCTACGGAAGACGTCGGCTCGAACTCATAAAACTGGGCTTTGGGCTTTGTCCAATAATGGGCTTTTTCAGCCCATTTCTTGCAAACCGCCAGAAGCCCACAAATAATGGGCTTTTTTCTGGTACTTGAGGTTAATAGGATCAAACTTTTTTTTTTTTTTTTAAGGTTGCAATTTTTGTCATACTAATATCCTTGGAGTGCTGTTTAGAAAAGCAAATTTTATTGATAAGAATTAATAACTTTTTTGCAACAAAGGAACAAAATCACATGAGTAGTACATTGGAAAAGAAAAGTGACCACTTTTCATTTGCTTATTAATTAAAAAAAAGAAAGAAAGGAAAGAAGGATAAGAATTCCCAAGCCAAAATCAATCTTGAATGAACTCAATCTTGATACCACCAATCTTGACATTATTCTTTGAGTATCTGGGCACCAAAGTCACCACGACAGTGTCATCGTCTTCGGCATCCAAATCTTCCAACAAATCTGTAAGCCCCAATCTCAAGCATGTCGTCATTAATTTCCTTCCTTCTTTTTGTTTATGTGGAATATTAACGAAGCTCCCTGCAAACTCTGTGTTGTCTGGTGTAATCTTAACATCATCTTCGTCATTTACGTAAACATCAAATTTAGCAAATGAATCTGCCTTTAACTCAATTTGGTCAATCACCAATATTTCCTCTTCGTCATCTTTTTCCTTTCTACTCCTCGATTTCTTCGG
This sequence comes from Corchorus capsularis, assembly GCA_001974805.1. Taxonomy (NCBI): domain Eukaryota; kingdom Viridiplantae; phylum Streptophyta; class Magnoliopsida; order Malvales; family Malvaceae; genus Corchorus; species Corchorus capsularis. The sequence goes on from AWWV01010876.1 coordinate 17,728, forward strand.
CCTTGCAACTTTAATACTAACCGGTTTGTCTAAAACAAATGGGAATTGGTTACTAGATACCACATTCCTCTTCTTTGTTTCTGCTGCAATTGCATTCCCTGAACCGCTCTTTGCCACTTTCTTGCTCTGCTTCCGGGGAGTTGGCTTAGTTTTTAGCCATGGAAGACCAACATCTTGATAAATGTATCCCAAACTTCGGCTGTCTAGGCAATCACGAGTTTTGACTCGAACAAGATTTGCGTTCTCGTCGTAAAATAGAAACGTCGAATCGAGCCAATCCGGGTCAGTGAAATCCTTCCTCTTCCCTCCCAACGTCTTCCAAACCGACCACATCCGATCTACATTGGAGTGAAGACCGTAGAAAATCGGGTCTCTGGCCGCAGAGTAGAAATTCCCCATGTTTTCAAAGTTGGGCTGTCTGTCATCTCCAACCCAAAAGTGAACCGGTCCATGAGGAATGTTCTCGAGTGAACCGGATCCCTGATAGGGTTTGTCACCTGCACTGTAAGGACCTCCTAGGAAGAGCCGAGCAGTCTTGCCATTAGAAACCATCTGCCTATACATGATTGCCAGATTGCTTGTAATTCTCTCTTTATCTGTCATAACTTCGTCTCCTTCTTTAGGACTGAAATCAAGATCAATTACACTTGGTGGGTAGTGTTTTTGGTTACGAAGCTCATCATAGAGAGAAGATTTCTTGTTTGTATAGAAAGCAGGCATTTGCATACCTGCAGGGGAATCCCAACACCAATAAGGAATGGCAAAAGTTGGGTCATCAATCAGTTTGCCCAAAATTTTCTCAAAGAAATAGAGATAGTATCTATGGAATGGGAAGAAGAGCCATGAATTATGAACTTGAATCTCAAGGTCAGGAAATCCCACTTGATCATAAGCCCCATCACAATAAGCACAATGAATATTGGCTTGTTGGGTGAAATTACGAGGATCATCGGCTGGAAGAGCTTTCATCAGCTCAACAGCCCTGGAAAATTTGGCAATGTAGGCATCGTCGACTAAATGTGCTGCAGGCCTAACACGTAGAGGGGAATTGGAAGATGACGGTTTAAAATCTATTATCTTTTCTGATACCGGTGGGCAACAATTGACAGGCTTTGCCCCTTGGGGTAGAGTTGCTTCGCCACATTTTTCTAACTCCGGGGCAGAAATTGGGGCTGCAATTGCAAATGGGTCCTGTGACTGGCTAAGGCCATAAAGACCTCCAAGGCCAAGAAGAACATCCCTTCTATCAAATCTGTTAGAGAGAAAAGATTTTTCAGTGTTTTTTGAGGGTGGAGTTGGATTTTGGTCACCACCATTAGTGGATTTGCATGATACTACTCTAGGAATGAATCTAGGCTTCTGCTTTCTAGTTATGGAGGATTGGGAAGTTCTTGGAATGATTGAAGAGGCAAAGGAAGTGGGGATGGGAGTGTTAGATGTAGTGGTGGTGGATGATATTAAAAGAGAAGCCATGTTTTTTTTCAGTATGATGAAGATTGAGAGGGCTTTGCAATGCTTTTATAACCAAATTTCACTAGTAGTTTTAATCGGAAATAGCCTAGTGGGCTAATGCTTAATGGCCCTAATGCATGCATATTTCATAGTTGATAAAAACTATATATAACGAAAAGACAATGATTACCACTTGGAAAAGGACTAATTCTTGATGTACAACTTTGAACTTCTACAACCTCGTTTATTATATGCTGGAAATCCCACGTTTTATACTGTTCATTCCTATAGGATCAGTTTATCAAATGAAGATAATAAAGAATGAAATTGGAAAGAAGGTTGGCAAGATACCTGTGGGCGAATTTTTTTTTATCAATAAAGCGAGGTTCCCTAGTCTAGATTTAATTAATTAATGACTTCATATCTATAACTCATTATTTTTTTGGCACCTTATCTATAACTCATTGTAATAATTTGCAAATTAATTCAACTTGTTAGATACTAATCATACTAGATCTATGGCACTCACTTTGTGAGTGTAGAAATAAAAAGGTAGTTTATAATAGTTTTTTTTTTGACACATTTAAATTGATAGTTTTTTTTAAATGATATAAATATCTTTGGTGGTTTAGTTTGAAATGGGTAGTTTTTAATCTTTTAAAAACTGAGTTTGTATCCGAGTCAACTCGTGACACAAACTCAGGACTTCACATTATAATTAGTATAGATATTCATATAGATAAGATAAAAATTTGCCTTTTTTTTTTAAGGGCACTACAATTGAAATATCGTTGTAACCAATTAGAATAATTTCTATATGTCCAAAAATCTAAACGAGAATTCAATTCAAATCAATAAATTATCTTAAATAAACTACATATTTATCGAAATAGGATCAAACAAATAATCTAAACTCGCATTATGTGAGATTTGAACCCAGAACAACGCACTCACTAGCCTAACAACTTCGGATGCATTTACTTATTTGTTTTTTAGGTAGGTGAATATTTCTTTTTTTTTTCACATATTTGATTTTTCATTCGCTGAATCTAACTTTATTTGAAGTGGAGTTTGTTTAAAGTTAAACGTGAGCCGCCTAAGCCTAATGAAGCCAACTATTTACCTAACTTTCTAGTTTGACCTGTGTAAGCCGACTTTAAATGGGCTGCCAGAGACGTCGGCTCGAACTCATAAAAGTGGGCTTTGGGCTTTATCCAACAATCATGGCAACCCATTTTCCCCATTAACTCAAAGCAATTTTAGCCCATTACTTACAAAACCGCCAGAAGCCCACAAATATCGCCAGAATTTCAAGCTTATTGGTTAGTTACCACTTTACCAGTCACACCACTCACCAAGCTGGTAACTGCCCAACTTGACTAGTCTCTGCTTCTAAACATTCCAATTTTCCACTCAATTTCTCCAGACAGAACATGATTAAGATTCTACCCTTGTCGTTCCAATACTAATAATATGCTTGGAGTTCTGTTTAGATGGAGAAAAGCTTCAAAATGGTATATTCTCTCAACTCCAATCATCATATATGGTTTTGAGCAGCAACTTTAAACATTTTAAAGAGATTGATTGAATGTTTTCTTTTGGCAGCAAGAAATTGGTGAGACGTGTCCAGTGCCGGCTTAAGTTCCTCAAGATTAAGAGACGCTCCATCATTAATCAATTACATGGAGACATTGTTAACCTGCTCAGAAATGGCCACCCTCAAACTGCCTTTTCCCACGTAATATTCCATTACTTTTTTTTTTGGCAGTACTGTAGTTTAGTTTTTGTTATTGCAGTAAGGAAATTTTAACTTTCCCACTGTGTAATTTTTCCAGGCTGAGGAGCTTATCAAGTACCAGAATTTATCGACTGCCTATGATCTGCTAGAGAAATTTTGTGAATTCATCATCCTTCATCTTCCCTACATTCGTAAGCACAAGTATGGATTGACTCCTTTATATAAATTTAAAACTACCCAATTTATGGAAACAGAATTATATGTTTCATTTATTTTGATATGTACTAATTAAGATCTTTCCAGGAACTGTCCCAATGACATCAAGGAAGCTGTTTCAACTTTGATCTTTGCTGCTGCATGGTGTGGGGATCTACCAGAGTTGCAAACAATCAAGAAGTTATTTAAGGAGAGATATGGGACCAGATTCATTCAAGGAATAACTGAATCAAATCCTGAAAACCATGTGAATAGTCAGGTTCTTAAAGTTTTTGGTTTGATTTCTTTCGACTAAAGTCCCTTTTTTTCCCCCTAAACGTGCAATATGAGGACATGTTAGTCCCTCTCAAACGGTATTGCTGACATGGCAATGCCACGTTGGATCGAAATGCCATGTGGCAAGGCCATGTCAGCAATATTGTTTGAGAGGGACTAAAATGGCTTCAAATTGCAAGTTCAAGGGCAAAATGTCCAAAATTTAAGTTTAGGGGGCAAAAAGGGCATTAAGTCGCTTTCTTTCTTTGCCCTGTTAATTACTCTGTAGCAATCATTAGTGTTTATTTATTTATGTTCCAGGTTAAGGGAAAACTGTGTTTGAAGTATATTACAGATGATATGAAGCAAAGTTTAATTGTTGAACTTGCTAAAGAACATGGTTTCCAGCCACAGCATCCTGGGAGTAACAAGAGGCTTGGATCAAATGTCCTTGTGGTATAAATATAATGTCCTGTTTTATATATCTTTGTTTAATCAATTAATTCATCAAAGCTAATTAAATCTGAAACATATTTTGCACATTCTAATTATTGCAGATATGTGGAAACAATAATCTTCATTGGGAAGGATTTTTATTTGAAATTGGGAAATCTGTTCAAGTTGAACATAGATATGAAACCAAAATGATCTGCAATGATTCAACAGGCATTAATGCTAGTTTAGAAAGTTTTGGTTCCCAGTCTGAGTTCCTAGTAGAGGAGATTCAGGTTAACACTATACAGAACAATTATGCTGGTGACAAAACAGTGTTCTTATTTAACTATTCAACTTCAACTGATGTCCTGTCAGAAACAGACAATGGGTTTAGTGGAGCAAGGTTGCTGGTTTCATCTCAAATTTGTGCAGAAACCAATATATTTGCACAACAATCATATGATCCAGAAAGGGTTAACAGACATGTTCATCCAAATCTCCCAGATTATGATGAATTAGTGGCTAAATTCAAGACCCTCAAACAAGAGCATCAGCAAAAAACCAATGTATAAGACTCTTTGTTTGGCTTTGCTTCCTTGTTCTGTTTTTGCCGCATTAATTCTTTTATCGTTTAGCAATTTGTAAGCATCTTTCTTAATTCCCATTATTATCAAATTATCTTTTCATGTCCATTCAGTGGAGATTTCTTTATCCTTACCATGCCATGCATGCAGAAGGTGATCATTAGTCATGAGAATTTTATTATTACTAGAAAAGACATTGGATCAAATCATCATTGCCTTGTCGTTTTGGTAATTAACCATTGGCAATGGACTTGGATTTTCTTTGAATTGTTTTGGATGAGTCAGCAGCCAATACCCTTTTGTCTGTTCCCAAATGGAGGCACGTCAATGCATGCCTTTTCTTTTCACTGTTTACTGCCATTTAGATTTTGTAAATCACTTTCAGTTCTTGTTGCCAATGTCTTTTCCATTTACTCCTATTTATATTGATGCATGCTCTGTAGATCTTTTCCTTTGGTGGGTAAATCATTATCAATCTGAAAATTCTTAATATTGATCCTACATTTTAAAGAAAATTAAACCAAGTCATTTATACAAATACAAACTACTAAAACTTGAAAAGTTCTCTCAAATTCAAGGTTAAAGATGGTCATGATTGCTTTGTTATTGCCAATCATTACATGGCTTCAAACAATTAGAGACGAACCCACTTCTTTCTTTGAGCTGGTAAACACAATTAATCTAGTTTGACACGTTATCCTTCTTCAAATTAGTGAAATGCAGAGTTGTTCATACCAGAAACAAACCTGGTTTTAGATTTTAGACCATTGCTACACCTGTATAATAACTCACACATAAACTTGATCTTCTTTTTTACTTTTACCCTCCTTTCCAAGTCAAATATTGAGGGAGTAGAGTTCATATTCTCTCAAAAACATTATTTTACTCTATATATATATGTTATCTCATCTAAAACTCAATTTTCATATATAAGAAGAAAAAAATCATGATAATAGCTAAATCCTTAAACTTATTTTATAGCTTTTGGTCAAAATCAATGTCACAATTTCTTGTGCTTAATCAATGTTGTGCTGATTTTAACAACCTTAATTTACAAGAAAAAGAGGAAGAAGACAATGGATGGAATTATAAATTAGATCAGTCCATATATTCTAAATTCATTTATTCATTATGACCTTGATAAGCTAAAATGATAAAATAATCTTAATCTATGCAAAATTTCAACATTGGATCTTGCATAAGTACTATTGCAAATTCAATATACTAAATTAAATATCACATACCATATATTATATATAATATATATATATATATATATATATAAATTAAAAAATTTCCCTTTACCATTCCCTTATTTTTCTTGTTGTGTTGGATAAATACAATGTCGACATCAAAAATCATTAAAACAAATAGAAAGAAAAACACTAAATAATTGATCACTTCAAAAACCAAATTAGCACGCATCCAAAGTGGAAAAAGAAAAGGAAAAAAAGATTACTAAGAAAACTACTAAAACCAGTTGTCGTTTTACTAAAGTATTTTTCCTAACTTGTACAAGTATTTTTCTTAACAATTTTCTTAGGGAGAGAATCTAGGATCCTTGTATTAGGCACTATTCATTAATTAATTAATAATAATAATCCTCCTTGCCTGATTAATTTCCTTTCTAGAGAAGTAAAACCACGCGACCTTCTTTAACCCTAGAAGAACACTCCCAAATAGAAAGCGTGTAAATTTCTGACATTCAGACTTCTATTGGTCTGAAAATATATTTGCATTTATTTCTCCAAATACAACGGTTTGTTTCTGCCTTTCTTATCTTAACGTTTTTGCTTTGTTTTCCTCTTGTCTTTCAGCTTCCCTTGTCGAGATTTTACTTTCTATTCTGAGGGTTTTTCTTTTTCCTATCAGCAATGGCTTCCACGCTGTTACTTGCTCTGGTTTTTATCATTGATCTGATTGCTTTTGGACTTGCTGTTGCTGCTGAGCAAAGGAGAAGTACTGTGAGTTTTCTTCTATTTCTTACTGCCCCTTTGTTTTTTTCCTAGTACTTTGTTGTTTCAGTTCTGTTTCTCACTTTTTTTTAATTCCTGCTTTGATATACTAATTTCCAGAATTTGGTACGGGTTAGTAGTTTGGTTGATTTTGTTTGAGATTTTCTGAGTTGGGTTTTTGGATTCATGTTGAAAAGTTTAAACCTTTTTGTCTATTGTGATTGAAAAGTTTTGTCTTTTTGGTTGGTTCCTTGCTTTGTTAATAAAACAGAGATTTTCTACGGTTCTTTGCTAGATCTATGATGAATCTGTTTTAATTAGTTCTCAGATAGGCAAGATATTGCTGCCAAATTCTTTATAGCCATATTTCTGTTTTAAAGTTGCAATTTTTTTCAACAATGGACGCTGAAAACTAAGCTAGGAATGCACAAACTATAATATTAAGGAGTCTTATAATTGAACTCTGTAGTTCTAAGAGGGTTTTGCTAGAGTAATCAGGGACAAGCTTGTTGAATTTATTATATAAAGGGAAATCTAAGAATATGTAGGGAAATACTAGAGGAAACAATGCCAAGAAAATTGTGCATCTTTAATTGCATTTTAGATGTTATGTGTTACTGCAAGAAATAGCTTGAAAGAACTTCAAAATAAGGACAAATAGAACTCAGCAGATTTCAGTCTTTGATAAGTAAGCTTGAATTCTGTCAGTGTCTTGTTGGAATTGATGGGGTTTAGGTAGGGTACTTTGGTGTTAAGATCACATAGGCTAGGCTATGCTATGCTTCTTTCAACAACAGAGGAAATGTTTGGTAAAGATCCAAACGGTCCATCTCACAAAGATATTCATGTTATTGTGTAAAAGGTGCTTAGATTTGGATAAATTAGTGCATGTCTTTTTCTTGGGTAACTTGTGATGACTAAATTTGCATGTTTTGTCGCCTATGATTCTTAGCAGCAGTTAAGGAGAAATAAGTAGGAGTTCAAAAATGGGAGGGGATTTGTATCGCAAGGTTTTGCTTGTAGAATAGATCTAGAATCAGTATTACCTTTTACCTCCATGGAGCTTGGCTGTAGCAATTTTCATTGTATATGGAGAAACTTGTTTGTTATAGTCTAATAAGGGGCATTCTTCCATTCTCTGCTTGCAGGCCACTGTTCTTGCTTCTGGAACCGACAGATATTGTGTTTATGATAAAGATATTGCAACTGGCTTGGGTGTGGGTGCATTCCTACTCCTCCTCCTTAGTCAGTTAGTAATAATGGTGGCAAGCCGATGCTTATGCTGTGGAAGGGCCATGAGACCAAGTGGGTCTAGAGCATGGGCAATCGTCCTTTTCATCACTTGCTGGTATGTTTTCACTTCAGTTTTAAACTTTAAACAATATTGTAAATGAAATGGCCAAGAAGTGTCTTTGAGCAACCAAGTCAACTAACTGGTTTGAAATTCTATCTGTTATTTTCCCTATAACCTAAATAAATGTTATTGCGTTTGTATTTCAGGGTGTTCTTTTTCATTGCTGAGGTATGCTTGCTAGCCGGATCAGTGCGGAATGCTTATCACACCAAGTACAGGGATCATTTCAGCAACCCTCCGTCCTGCGCAACATTGAGAAAAGGCGTCTTTGGAGCTGGGGCTGCGTTCATTTTCCTAACAGCCATTGTCTCTGAGCTTTATTATGTTAGTTACTCCAAGGCTAAAGATGGTGGTCCGGCCAACTATGGCAGAGATACTGGTGTGAGGATGGGAAACCTATAGATGAGTCTAATGGTCAGAAACAGTCATGAGAAACATTATAATCTTTCATTCATTGTTAATCGACCCTAGTGTTTATGACGTAGACAGCTTGGATGGTAGCTCGTGTGATTGAACATACGTTTGTCTTAAGAATCTTAACCATGGACATGGATTTTTGTGTATCTTAATTCTTCACAACCTTACAACTTTGCCTGTTTATTATTAAGGTTTGAGTAGTTCGTAATTTGATATGTTGCTGCGCATCATAATTTCTCTGATATATTCCCATAGATGGGGAAATTTTCATGCAATTTCCTAAGGTGGAAATTATAATCCTCACAAACATTATAATCCTTTATTTTCCATTCATTTATTTCTTGATAAAGACGAGTTTCACATGAACTGAGGCCTAAAGGCTCAAGTCCAGTAAAATCAAACCTGGGTTTCCAACTAAGGCCCATTTAAATAGCAACTTCGGCCTAAAATGGCCCATGGCAGATTTGCTTAATCTTGATTGTTTCTCTGTCTCATAATAAAAATATGCTAAAAGGATAATGAAAAAAGATTACTTCAATAATAATTGTTTGACAAGTTTAATGTCGACAAATATCTGAATACAAAGAGTACACTATTTGCATTTCTTGTTCTCATTTTTATTTTGTTTTCCTTCGTTTTTCAATGCAATATCCTTCACACATTGATGCCCTACAAGAAAAATGATACACCAAAGTAATGATTTAGTCATTGGCACCCTCCTCACAACTCTTTCACATTCCCATGATAGCCACACCCCAACAGCTCCTCTTTGTGTAGTTCAAGCTTCCACTCAAGTTGTGGGCTTACTATTTCCTCATAAGGAAATATTCTTCTTACTAATCTTCCAGTAATTACAGTGGATCCTGACTAATCCGGAGTTGAGTCAAGTCGACCCCATATAAGAGAAACTCTCCTAACATTTGTTTTCGACATTCATTAAGACTTAAAACTCGAGACTTTGCTTAAGGGGCATTAAACTCTTCCACTCACTCAACCCATCAACCCAAAAGGTATTTGTCCAAATCGACATTATTGACCACACAAAAAAACACACTTTTAACTGTTTGTAACACTTTAGATCCTGAAACCAATGTAAAAACCTTATAGAAACATGACAAACAAGTCCGACACTCTGTTTCTACACCCATCCATGATTCCATGTAACTCAAAAACTGCAGCTATTTCCCATGTCCCCACAAGCGCTATGAAACATCCCTGCCAGAGACAGAGTCGAAATTTCTTCCAGAGTGTTTCAAGCCGTAAGTGGTGCTTGAAATTCTTAGAAAAAAAATTGTTTCAAGTTTTTGAGGGAATAAAGTTAAATTAGTCTCCATCCTTTTTTCTGTAACATCAATCAGTCTCAATATTATCCTATCATTTCATTTCATTTCAGTAGAAGCGGCCTTTATAATGAAATGAAATGGCCATATGATCAGTTATTTGATGCATTTGCTACCCAATCAAACGACAGGCATCATGAAATTCCATACCCAAATGTTAACTCAAAGGGCAAAACCAAGAATCTTTTTGAATAGCAGAAATGTGACAATTTAGGTAACCAATTGTACATGTCTACATGACGAAACTATTTGCTTAAGCTCATAGACAAATGAGGAAACAAGCCTGGAAAGTGTGGCCCCAATTGGCACATGCTCTGGATCTCAAACTCAGAGGATGAGAACAGACCAATTTGGAACAAAGATTTTGGTGCCTAATAAATTATATATATAAGCATCAAGAAAATCTAGAAAGCACACAGTTTAGATTGGGGTTGGGGGGGTCAAAAAAAATTAATGCATAAAAATTATACTTTACAACCAGAATGCTGTCAGGACAAGGAAAAGAGAATGATTCTCAACAAGTGGTTCATAAATTATGAAGAAACAAAAATCCATGGAAAATCAAAATATTATTACAAATAAATAATATTCAGATATTCCTGAAACTGAAAAATATACATATCCACAAGAATCTTCCATCACATCCAGTACTTAGCCCAGCATAGCTGGAAGAGACCCCATTTTTCTCAACTTCCATTCATTGAAAGAGGAAACAATTATACAAACCTAATTCATAATGTTTTTGCATTATATAAGTGGTAGAGTACAAAATGTACACACCCTTCAACCCCATGAAGCTGAATCTGGAAAAATGACAGCTTCAAAACAGTCTACATCTCATTTTTTTTTTGAACAGTTACAAGTTGAAATGGAAGAATATACATATATTAATTAATAATAATCAATCTAAAGAGATTAAAAAAAAAAAAGAACTTGCTCTATTAACTGGAAACACCCAAATCAAGAAAAGGAGAGATATAGACAATGGATATATGGGTTTTAGGGTTTGATCTCAGAATCATCCCATGGAATGTTGAGATCAGTACTTGAAACAAGTGCATCAATATCATCCCAATTCCAGTAATTATTTGCCATGTCCATTCCACTGCTTGTAATTGGAATTGGCCATGGCTGTGAAACAGTAGTACTGGGCATGATGATGCTGCTGATGGTTGGGTCCTCCATTGTTTCTGATCCAGTGTAATTATAGATACTTGAAGATTGAAAGGATGTTGAAATGGAAGATGGGGTTGTTGTGTCGAAAGAGCTTGAGCTTGAACTTGAAAATGGAAATTGCATGCCTTGTGTTTGAGGCAAAGACTGAGAAGAAATTGATGAACCCAGGAACATGCTATTATTATTGCTCTTGCAATTCACAGAAGAATTCTGCTGCAACAATGAAGATGGAAACTGCATAGTTGGATTAACCTGCCTTTGTTGCGGTGGCTGAATTGCCATGAAGGAGGTGGTGGTGGAGCTTTTGATGGCGCTGCTGCTAGCATGGCCGGTGGTGGCGACGGCCGCAGCGGCTGCTACTACAGCTGCCGTGTTGGTATTTGATGATGTCTTAAGCCGCTTGTTTTTGCGGCCGCCGCCGACAGGAACATTGCGGAGAGTGCCACCTTTGGTCCAGTGTCGCTTACAAGCCTTGCAGAAATGCCTTGGCTGTGACTTGTTATAGTTATTGTAATAACAAAACTTTGTATTCGTAGAATCACACCTCGGACACTTGAGTTGCTCCGAATTTTGCTGCTGGTTTTGCGGATTATTCGGCCTCTTCATTGATGAATTAGATTTGGGTAGCTCCAGAGTTTGAGCCTGCAATAAAGATTGGTTCCAGCTGCCAAGACCATCACTAGAAACCTGTTTAGAACTCAATCCCATAATAACTTGATCACCAGAATTGCACAACTCTAGCCTCTTTTATGAATTATGATTGATCAAAACAAATTATTATTCTACCCTTTGGATCGAGGAGCAAGAAGAGAGATGATCAACCTGAAGAAAAGCAAGATGAGCAGAATCTTCCTTATAAGCCAAAGTGTTTGATGTTTTTTTGAGGAATTTGGGTATTGGATCAGAGTGTTAAATGCAAGGAAATTCCAAGGAAGGTGATGAGAAGTGAGCATGCTTTGAGCCTCTCTCTCTATTTTTAATCTAAGTGATCTCTATATGCCAGCCAGCCAGCCTACTAACTATATAAGTTTATAAATGGAATTAATATAATAATAATATAAATTTAAGAATAAGGTGAAAACTTATATCAAAATTATTTGTATTGAAACATGTGGGGTGGGGATTTCTTTTTAACTTTGGTAAACAATCATATATCGAAGCAGTCTCTTAAGGAATTTTATAGTGCAAAAATATTTGAGAAGGGGGAGAAGAAGAAGAAGAGAGAAAATTGCTTAGCAATGAAGGTGATGGTGGGTTAGTGACACGTGGAATATTGTGGACCGTCGATAGTGGAATGATTTGTATGGGCTGTAAAGAGAACGTAGATAGCTCATGCTATACTATAATAAGTAATAGTAAACTAATTAAGCTATGAATATAAAAAGTTGCACTATGGAATGTTATTAGCAGCATTTCTGATATCAGACATATATATGATGATAACATTTCATACCGACAATCATACATATACATGTATATATATACCCACTTGATCATGCTTCATACTCTTTCCTCACTTCAATTATTCATATATACTATATCATTTTTTTATTCATTTCCAACTATATTTAATTTCTATCCAATGACAATGATTATTATAACCAAACATGGTATACTCAATCTTAATCTTCAAAATTCATCTAATTGAAAACTTTACACGGGTGAGATTAATCAATAGGATGAGTTTTGAGATATGTGTGATCAGAAAGAAAGACGTATGTTTTCGAATTCGATTCTTACTCTGAAAATCTCAAATAAAGATGATCAAAAACTCTAATAAATAAATAATACGATACATCGGAGAAATCATATGTACAAATATTCCGACTCTATAAATGGATCCTCATATCAAGCGAAATGGGGTTTCAAGAAGCCTATGATTTTGGGGATTATAGAAGAGTTGGCATCACGTGATAGCTGGTAGGTGATGCAACTAGAGGTTGTGATGATCCTATGGGGCTATGCACATGTGATTACATGTTCGGTACCAAAAAAAAATGTGATTACATGTTAGTATTCACAAAGTATAGTATTTTTGGGGTTAATATGCAACATATGCACGTGTGGGCTAAATACCATACGTGTGAAACATCAGGTTGAAGTTTTGAGAGTCTATAAAAACTCTGAATTATTGCTATAGTTTGTTAATATATATAGTATAGAGCATATATCAGAAATCAATCCATACGGAGAAAATCCTTTCTGTTCTTTTTTACTCAAAAATGATGTAGAAATCTGATGCTATATACACATATATGGTAGAGCTAATATAACTATAGAGGTCCCATTTGATGTCAAATTAGTAGTCACCGGCCATGAAATTGACTTTTGTTTCTTTTCTCTCAAAATCAAAGCAAAAGAAATCTAAATCAATCACTCAATATTTCATTTCTGTTCCGCATATAATGAACACTCTAAGTGGAAAATCATCAAATAGAGACATGAAATCCCACAAAGAGAGCAAAAACTTTATATCCAGGAGGAATTTGCTCTGAATTCTAACAAGTGTTAGGGTTCTTATAGCCCCCTTGAAGAACAATTGAGTACTCTATTAAGAAAAAGCATCTTCATTTTAGTAAATATAAAATTTGATTCGGTCCATGAAATATATATATTCAAAATTTCAAGATCATAATTATATGGGGATTTCATAAATGATTCGAATAAAACATGGCATAGTAAAAGTTCATAGCTAGCTTCCATGAAAGATTATTGATAACGAGAAATGTGGAAGAATGATTCGTGCAAGTTGGCCGTCGCACAAAATTGGACCATGAAAGCCACGTGCAAATAATTAAGCCACGAGTGAAGCATAAGTTTACTAATTTAAAACCCTAAACCAAATTTAGTATATAATCTTTTTTCTTACATGTTAATCTAAAGGCCAAGCGAATGTGAATGGAGAAATCAACTTTGGTCGGTTGGTTAGGTAAAGTTGATTGAATGGGCATTTTTCAAACACTTTCCAAAGGACAAAAAATAGAATGTCTGTCGCACAATTTAGAAAGCGACTAAGCAAGTTTTTAGCTTCATGATCAAACTTTAATTAAATTTACTAATTTAATTACCAAAGAGTCTAACTTGTCCGCCTAAGAGCACTATAAAATTTGTGTACTTCACATTTAAAAATTCTATCTTACTCTAATCAAACAAGGAACATGACATTATAAAAAAAACACGTAGTTTTTCATAGCAGCCCATTTTTGAGTATCATCATCATCATAAATCACTAATTATGTTTAAGTTTGAGATATAATGATCTGGGGATGTCGTCGACGGCACGTGTCGAGACATGGTTGGAATATGGACCCACCCAAATGTTGGACCACTAGAGCAATCGATGGAAAATCCTGGTTGGAACATGAATATGGTGTGTGTTCAAAGGTTGGTGCAAAACTTTGTTGAGAATTGAATTCACTTAGAATATTCACTTGAGAAAATTGAAAACCAGATGCTTAATTATAAGCATATGGACCCATTGAGCAGCTGAGTTTAATCATGAACATAGAAGTTTAACACGTATATATATAGCCTTAAAAAGAGCCCAAAATTGAATTGACCCCATGAAATTTTTTTGGTTATATCGTGCTGTTTAAATCAAGAAATTGTGTTGTCTAATATCAGGAAACAGTTGGAAAGTGATACAGGGGAGAATTAGAGATGTCAATGGGTCCTGAACCCGATGGGGAACCCGATTCCCCGCCCCGACGGGGGCGGAGATGGGGAGTATTTTCGGGAACGGGGACGGGGATTGTTTTTCATTCCCCGTCGGGTACGGGGACGGGGACGGGGAATGGTCCCCCCGCCCCGTACCCGGCCCCGAAATATATATACTATTTTTTATTACATAAATATATATACTATGTATATATATATATATATATATTTATTAATATATATGCTTTTTTTTTACAACAAAACAAAAATATTAATATATATGTTAAATAAAGAATTACTAAGTC
>AWWV01010877.1:0-70826 GCA_001974805.1 Corchorus capsularis
ATGATGAAACATGCGTTCCGTACAAATTACATATATGGACCAACGATAAGGGGCGCACCCGCAGCCAGAAAATGTTAAGTGGTGGCAAGTGGCAAAAGGTAATTAGGTAAGCATTTTGACGTTGGTTTTATGAGGTAAGCGTCTCGTCTGGCTCTCACTCTCATCGTGTTTCAAATTTGTTCTAAGAAATTTACCCTCAAGTGAAGTCTCAATCTCGTTTCTTAATGGCGAAGAAGGTAATTTCTTATTTCTTTTTCTTTTTCTTTTTCTTTCGTAAATGGTTTTTTGTCAATGGGCATAGATGATGACGAGGATTAACTTTAGAATCTCTTTAAATTACTGTACAATCAAACTTTTGGGCATTTGCCTTTTTAACTTTTTATACAATTCATGATCGATGTTCATGCAGATAAATGCGAGAAAGTCATCTCAATTTGTAGCAGCAGAAAAGGCAAAATCAAATTCCAACTCAGACTCTTGATTCTTACTCATCATTTCGACAGGTTAAAGAAAAAAAAGAAAAAAAAAAGACGTGATTCGTGCTAAAACTTGTTCAGCTGCCCACATGTCATGAAGAATGAATGAAAATTCATAACAAAGAAAAAGATTAAAGATGCTTTAATTTAACAAGGATTTGGATTATTATTGATTTGATATTTTATCAATCTTAATGATAAGTACTTATCATTGACATATGTGGCATGAATGAGAAAAAGGTTTGCATGCGTGTCTCTCCACACGTGAATTTGCATAAGATCATCAAACCCCTCTGTTTTCAATGATTTTTCCTTTCCGGATTGCTTTTAAGCCTTTAATAACCTTCAATCGGTACCCATGCAATAATAATAATAAAATAAAATAAAATATTGCAGCAGTGGACTGGAGAGGAGATTGTGATAGACAATGAAACTTATGAAAGTATAATTCTGCTTTTTTATACTATAAGAGAGCTCATCATACTAATACAGCATACATTTGATGGGAAAAACGATTCGATACAGACAGCCATCATCTAACACAAAATGTAAAGGAACTCTGCTGAGAAAGCAAGTTAAAACTTCCAACAACAAGGATTCATTCCCAGATATATCAAAATATGCTAGAATCTACTCCTAACACAAGGAACAAAATCTTTCTCTCAGAATTTGAAATCCTTCTTCTTCGATTTCCCCTCTTTCTCCTGCATCTTTCGCTTCCTTTTCTTCTCATTCTGCATCACATAAATGGAATATAACTAGTAAATTCTCATTACCATAACTAACAATCTTCAATTTTAGATAAACCTTGTACAAAATGACCACGTTTCAACCATCAAAGCATGTAGCCGAATGTTTATACATAAGACCATCTAAATTCAACCAAGAGTCCAATTGAAAGACCTATTATTAAGTGATTTAACCAAAGCATATAGTTTGTTCATTAAACCTTGATTCAACTGTTCGTATAAGAATGTTAATGCAAAATCTTTTATCATTTCTATCATTATAAAACATTGAAAGTGACTAGGGACTAGGGAGTTCGCTAACAAATCATTTAAGCTTTAAAAGCAATATCATATTTGAAGCATTTTTCTTTAATAGCTTTTTAGAGGCATTTCAAAAACAATTATTTCTTACTCATAAACAAAATTTCATCAAAACGAATCAGTAAGGCTTACCTCAGCCACCATATCGCTAAAGTCCTCACGCTGACTTCGTAGCTTCTCCTCTTCCCTAGCTTCTTCATACCTATTAAATCAACCAGGCTAAAGTGAATTAAAACTTCAGGGGCTATAGATTTAGATGGTAACAGTTAAAAAAGAATTCAACTTACTTGGCAGGCAACACATTGTCCATAAGTTCCAGTTCCTCTGGCTGTAGACTGACCTCCACCCTGTCAGTTTTCTGACCTTTAAGAAGATCAACCTGCAAAAGGAGATTAAGAGTTTATATTTCCACATCAACTTGTGAAATAACAAAATCGGATATGCACAACCATATTCATGTAAACAGATAGGAAACAGTTGCACGATTTAAAAAATAATAAAATAATAAAAAAAAAACATGTAATTTCTTACCCTTTTGGCTGCTGACTTGTCTTGGGTACCAGTGTTAACAACATAGCTGTTCAAAGGGGAAAAAAAAGTTTTGATTACATCATTCAAAGATTTCAAGCTACAGGAACGATTAAAAAAAAACACATTGCAGATACTTACGTGTGTGTTGTACCAAGTAAAGTCCCAGGGGCAATCTTCTCTTCTTTTTCTTCAAGCACCTGAATAAAAACAGGACAAATGAGAAGAAATGAGAAGACATATCATGAATATATATAGAAATAAAACAAATAAGGGATGTCACCAGACCAAAGTAATCAAATATAATACTCACTTGGTAAAGAGGCCTCTCAGGCTCCTTTCTCTGCTGTTTACGAAGGTCAATGACATCAGGTGTCTCAACACCAGTTGGAGTACTGAAATCAAAAGTGGGAAAGAAAGGTTATGAATAAAAAATTTACAACTCCAAAACACAACACAGAACAATTATAATGGACAGCTTACAACCCTAAACAGTAATAAAATATTGGAAGGGATAATACCTTGAAAGGCTATCAACGGACTGAATCCCATCCTCCAACTCCTCTTCTTCAACCTCCTCCTCCTCTTCTTCCTCTTCCTCCTCCTCCTCCTCCTCTTCCTCCAAATCACCCCAATGCTTTGACTTATCAACAGGCTCCTCCTAGATTTTATCATAGATGCAAAAATTTAAGTTATTGCAAAACTAAATCATAGGCCCAAGAAAATAAAGATATAATCCAAGAGAATAATGGCAGAGTGCTTGTGTGTGTGTCCTTCAGTGTTTAGACACTATTTCATGCTTTTTAATCCTTCATTTTACTCTAGTCAATTTTTACTATATCAATTATCAAGGCCATTAACAATTCAAGGAATAAAACATTTCCAGGAAGTCCTAGAGTTAACATAAGAAGTGCTAAAATTCGATATCCAAAATAAAGCTTAGTATAAGAATTTAAGTACCTCATAGTTGGGTTGTTCTTGCTGCTGAACTCCAAAAACGTCTCCATACAAAGGTCGTCCATGCTATTTGACAATAAGTGAGAGATTGGGAAGTTGGAAAAAAACAAGAAGATCAGAAAAAGTGATAAAATAAAAAGTTAGCTACAATTGCTTTCAAGCACAAAAATACAGACAACTTCTAGCAGACTTACCTCATCTACAGGAGGTTTTCCCCAGCCACCAGGGTGGTAACCAAAGCTTGCTCCAGGAGGGATGGGTGCATTTAGCCCTGGTATCTTCAAATGTGGATAAGATGGTGGAGGGCCATACCTCTGAAAGGGCAAATTTTCAGTTAATAATGCCAACAATGAAACATCAGATTCAAAAATAAACTCCTAATGATGAACCAAACTAACCTGCATATTGATAAGCCATGGGGGTGGAGCACCTTCTGGCATACCAAGAGCTTCTTTTAACTCATGTGATAGAGAGCCTGGCTTCATCTCCCTCAGCTTTACCTGTACTCCAAACAAACAATGTTACTTAAAATAATGCAAAAAACTACAGAGTTACAGCCTTAAGATGTTTAGGTTATAGTATATCAATTTACACTCAATTGATACATGTACCAATGAAGTATAACAGACTGCCTAATGATATCCGTGTAGAATAAGCAGAAGAGTACCTCAAATTCTTTCCCTTCATGATAGAGATCCCCATGAGATGTCAGCTTTGGCTTTGTCTGATATTTAAAGAATGCATCATGGAGAACCTACAAAAGAGAAAGCAAAGTATCATTAACTAAAAGAACAAGATTATACCACAATTCAGATTGGAGTGACGTGATTACAAGAGACCTTCCATTATAGCTAAAATTGTATTGAAACAAAATTCAACTGTACAAGAAATTTAGAAACCTGATAGTCGATATCCATTTTCCCCATCTTAGGCTGCATACGCTCACGCTGCTTTTGTTTCAACTTCTTACTGTCCTCTTTTTCAATGTAAGCCTGAATGGGAAAAGAGAGAACACAAGTAAATTATTGAGTTAAAATCTAGCCAATGAGTTTAAATAAAATATATAGTTTTTGGATAAAGTCATCTTGGCAGATGATTTTCCATGCATAAACATGAGAATTCTACACAAGCTATTGTGGTAAAATTTAATTTACCTGTCTGATTTTTTCAATCCCTGTTGCTGCAATGAAATCAGGAAGCTGGAAAGGTTGCTTTTCAATACCACGTTTTCCCTGCAAAGAAGATCCAAAAACCGATGAGATACCAGAAGCTATAAAATCCAAAATATATATATATATACTATGAAACTTGTTGCAACCAACTCAGGCCCCTTAAAATAAATAAATAAATCTTAGACGGATCTAGCCCGAGCATTTAGCACAATGGAAAGGCATCTGAAAATCCAAAATAGATTAATTAGCACCTTAAAAAGGAACAAATATCCCCCAACAACTAAAGTGCAAAATTATGCTAAGCTAAAAGAAAACTTCATAATTCTACATCCCAACCCACAAAGCAATCATATTAAAAGAAAAATCAATAAAGAGTCCTCTTTGCAAAACACCTACAACTCCAGGCTCCAAGGTTGTCACAGCCGTTCCCCTGCAAGAAGCACATATATACATATAAGAGAAACCTTATCGACTTGATCTTCCCTCACCATCTTCCCTAAATCACTCATCAAGTATACCCACCACCCATGCACGCATATTTGACCCATAGAAGTCATATTCGTAGCAAGAATTACTAACCTGTAAATATTTCCTTTTCTGACACCAATGCCTTGGCACAGGAACAGTGTTTCTGTATGCCTTCAAAAAAACCAGCAACTTTGGATCTGCAGCAGTAGCATCCCAGACCTGAAACATAAACATTACTATCATAAAGACAAACATTTGAATTGTAAAATCACGAAAAAATAAATAAATGATAAGTAGGTATACCTCTACAACATCAGGCCTTGAGCATTTGCTTTTCAGGTCAGCAATTTTCATCCGCCTTGCAAGCTGTTAATAATGACATTATAAGTTTTCAGTCTTATCAAACCTAACATAATATGATAAGAATAAAAATATGTTCAAAAAGAACAAAAACCTTCTTCTTCTTGTTTGATGTGCCTTTCTCTTTCTGTTGATTATCTTGTTCTTCCTCTTCTGAATCAGAATCAGCCTTCTTTTTTGCATCTGCAACTTGTGCAGACTCATCCTTCTTATCTGTCTCCTGTATAGATAGCACTCTTAGAGAATAGATAAATTAAGTTTAAAAAGTAATAAGATCATACTTTCCAAACGAATTTCATTACCTCAGAACCAGCAGCTTCCATGAAGCTGAATTTCTCAAAAATCTTTTTAAATTCCTCATTAATGCCATCATCTAACTCAGCCTTTTCAGGAACGTACTCAATAATAACTTGTTCCGCAACCTAAATCAGTATAGAAACGTGTAAAAATACTGTATTCTACACAAATAAATGCAGACAGTAGATGAAACAAGAATAACAGTAAAACCCTAGAAATTGTCATAGATGAAAACGGGACTTACTTGTTGGTGATCGGAGTTCTCCATCTTTTCATCTTCTCCGGCGTCGCTATCACCGGCTTCCGAAACCGTACCGTTTGCGGCGTCATTCTGTTGCTGGGACGACTTGTTCTTCTTCTGCTTGCGCCTCCTACGACGTCGCTCGCTTTCCCGAGACTTCTTAGAGGCGGCGGAGGGGTTAGTGTTAGAGTTCATCTTACTCAGATCTCCATTTGAAACGACGGCACCGTTCTGGTGAGAGAGTACCTCGGCTGTCATCTTATTCGTTTAATCGACGAACAGAAATCGAGAGAGCGTTACGAGAGTGGAAAAAGAGAGACCGAAGAAGATGAAAGGAGGCAAATAAATTTGGGGTTGGTTATATCGTGTAAGGGATTCGCACGTGCGGATGAATTTCGGGCTGCGATTTTTGAGTCGGTTATGTAAATCTGGGCTGTAATTATATACCGTTTTACATCAGAAAATGGGCTTCGTCTGGCTACTCTATAAATGGGCCTAATTCAACTTTTAAGGCGCACCGCCCCGCAACGTATAACGAATTAAAACGCACTGACGGGGGAGAGTATTTGAAAACCGCCAGCTGTCCATCCTCGGGGTCCACTCAATCTAATCAAATTCAAACGTATTCTTCCGGAGCGTTTTAGTTGTTGTTAATAAAAAAACAAGAACTGACGTGGGATCCCGTGATTGGTTAGAGAGTGAACGGGTCCCATTCAACAGCGTAACTTTCCTTTGTCGTGTCGGAATGTGTGTGCTCAGTGTTTGCTTACTAGGAAAAAGAATACCACATTGAATTAATTTCCATGTATAAATGAAAATCAAATCTGAAATTTCTTCATTTCAACACGATACAAAAACAAAGATTTTCTTTCTGGGCATAACATAAATTAAAAAAAAAAAAAAACTTTTTCTCTCTGCCTCTCTTGAATAAAAGAAAAGAACAACACAGAGAAGAGAGGAAGGAGAAGAAGAAAGTAATATTAATACTAGGAAAAAAAATCACAGATATACTATATAATAATATAATAATTGAAATTCATTCTTCGGAAATATTATAGTAACAAAATATAAAATTCTAGGGAGAAAAATTGTGAAAGTGTTGGAAAATGGGAGTGCAGGGAAATGGGACAAACCAGAAGTACGAAAGAATGGGATCAGAGACAGCAGAGGAAGAGATTGTGCTGACAAATAATCTACAACATAAATTGGCAGAGGATGAAAATGGTTCTATTATCAACAACATTAACAGTAATGCGCGCCAATATGTTCTTGCTTGTGCCATCTTTGCCTCTCTCAATTCTGTTCTCCTTGGCTACGGTTTGTCTTTGCCATTCTCTTTTATTTATTTTTTTGTCTTTTTCCTTATTTTCCTTTTCGTTTGATCTGCATTTTTGGGAAAAATCCCAGTTTGATGGTTTTATTGGTTTGAGGTCCAGGCAATTTATGGGAACGTGCTAGCTTTTCTTTCTAAAATATGTAACGCATAATGATTTCCCCTTCTGGGAAAAAATAGTTTAATGGGTTAAAAAAATAATTATATGTTTCTGTCTTATTGCATTTAAATTCTACTTAATTAGGTTTTGAAACAGTTTGTGAATGCCACTAATGTACCTTATAATGACAGTTTCTCATAGAACATTAGTTTGAACCCTAGACTTGGCACTTTGATGGAATTGCATAATGTGTTCTGGGATAAAGAAATGTCATTAATATAATCCAAACTCCCGTTTTAGTTCTTTTTGTTTTACTCTAGGCATTCATGTGGTTGCAAGCTACCATTAGCTTTTTCTGAATTAGGGAAATGATAATTCATCATGTTAATATTACTCTTCTGTTAGTTGGAATTATTCTAAACTTGTAATATGTTATCAGATGTTGGTGTTATGAGTGGAGCAATTATATTCATTCAGGAGGATTTGAAGATATCAGAGTTTCAGGAAGAGGTTCTTGTGGGAATTTTAAGCATAGTTTCACTTTTGGGTAGTTTAGCTGGTGGAAAAGCATCAGATGCCATTGGTAGAAAATGGACAATGGGACTTGCAGCTATTATTTTTCAGTCAGGTGCTGCTGTAATGTCTTTGGCACCTTCATTCCAAGTATTGATGATAGGCAGACTCTTGGCTGGAATTGGGATAGGTTTCGGAGTCATGATTGCACCCGTCTACATTGCCGAGATTTCACCTTCCATTGCAAGAGGATCACTCACTTCATTTCCTGAAATCTTTGTGAATCTAGGAATTCTTCTTGGATACATCTCAAACTATGCATTTTCAGGGTTATCAGTACATATAAACTGGAGAATTATGCTTGGTGTGGGAATCCTTCCTTCAGTCTTTATTGGATTTGCCTTATTCATAATTCCTGAGTCCCCTAGGTGGCTGGTAATGCAAAATAGAAGTGATGAAGCAAGATCTGTGCTTTTAAAGACATATGACAGTGAAATGGAAGTGGAGAACAGATTAGCAGAAATACAAGTAGCTGCTGGGATTGCTAATGCAGAGAAGTATGAAGAAAAAGCCGTGTGGAATGAGATTTTACATCCTACTCCTGCAGTTAGAGGGATGCTAATTACCGGTTGTGGAATTCAATGTGTCCAACAGATCACTGGGGTCGATGCAATCGTGTATTATAGTCCCACGATTTTAAAAGATGCTGGGATAACAGACAAAACCAAGCTTCTTGCTGGAACAGTTGCTGTTGGCTTCACCAAAACAATATGTATATTGATTGCAATATTTCTCATTGACAAATTGGGCAGAAAGCCTTTGCTTTATATAAGCACAATTGGAATGACAGTCAGTTTGTTCTGTTTGAGCTTAACTCTAACTTTTCTAGGGGATGGACAGGTTACAATTGTGTTGACAATGTTATTAATTTCTGCAAATGTAGCATTCTTCTCCATTGGACTTGGACCGATTTGTTGGGTCTTGTCATCTGAAATATTCCCTCTAAGGCTTCGAGCTCAAGCATCCGGTCTTGGAGCAGTAGGTAATAGGGTGAGCAGTGGCATTGTTTGTATGTCCTTCCTCTCGGTGTCTCGTGCAATTACAGTTGGAGGATCCTTCTTTGTTTTTTTCTTATTTTCAGTTCTATCTGTCGCATTTGTCCACAATTGTGTCCCAGAAACTAAAGGGAAGTCTTTGGAGCAAATTGAAAGGCTCTTTCAGAATGAAGGAGAACTGCAAGGAGGTGAGCTTGAAATGGGAGATACACAGCGTCTAGTGCAGAAACAATGAGTTTGGAGGCATCACCAGGTTTGCTTGTAATTATATCAAAACTGGTCATTACAAAAAGTATGTTATAGAGCCTGTTGCTGCTGTTGAAAATAGTCATATACAACTAACCAAACCCTAAGGTTTATAGTTTATATCAAATCATCATGAACATTTTACCATGTATAGTTAGAGCTTTGTGGTTTTCGACATATTTGGATCGAAAACTTTAGTTGAAGTCAATGAGTTTAGAATGGAAACCTTATTCCTATACTATCATTTGCCTCTGCGATGAAGTTGAGGTAACATGTTTGTATTCATTTTTATCAAATTTGTTTGAAATTCTTTATCTGGTCTCCTGTTGCAACTCTTGCCAATGTTTCAACTACTATACATATGTTTCTAACTTGGAACAGGAACATTGGAGACAGAAATCAGTAGATAATCCCTTGTTCAAATAGTAAAACTGAAAAACAAAGTCAAAAGTTAGAATTTACCATGTATCTGAAAGAGAGACATGGCATGCCTTTAATAGCCGAAAAAAGTGAGTTCTTTTAATGGTTTAGGATGAAGGAAAAGTGGTGAAAGTGAAAGGGGAAAGAGGCCACATGGTTTGAAGAGTTAGCAGACACTTATAAAGACAAGGACAAAAAGCAAAAGGCTTCACTTTCTTTAATGAAATTGTCAATATATGTTTATATCTTGGTCCACTAAGTGTTAAAAATAAAAAGTTCTAAGCCAATCCCAATTACAACATATAAATCAACAAAAAATAAGACAAAAAATAAAGAAATGTGGGCTTCTTGAATTGAAAAAAGTAAGCTTTTTGTGAGGAACCATGCCATGTTTTCCTTCAATTACATGCTATTTTGAGATGACTACAATACTATTTAGCCTCCCTAACAAATTGGTAATGATGATGATGAACAATAATACAAATCGGCAATGATGATTTGATGTATGATTATTAAGAAAAATATCTTAATCTTTTTCATCCATGAACCTTGCTCAATGGGGAATTAACAGATTTCAAGACCATATAAATGGAAGACAAACACTTTACCAGAATACTAGATAGGTGAAAGTGATGGGTGGGATAAGAGTTTCATAATCCTGGTTTCATATAGTAATACTCAATAATTGATTGAAAATGAAGAGTCTTTTATTAGTTCATTTCTCATGCACATGAGGTCGCCAGTTGCAATCAAAGCAATCCTTTATATATCACCCAACTTGTAATCATGATTAGCATTCTATTAACATGTGCATCACTAGCACCATAATTAGTCAATGATAAAACTAATTAATATCATTTTTATATATTATTATTATAATAACAATAACAATAACAATATAAAATTGATAAGAAAAGAAGATAAATCTGGTTTGTAAGTGTAGAAGAAGTGAGAGTTTTACTAAACAAAGAAAGAAAAGGTGACAAGCCATTGATAATAGTGAAGGGCATCAACATTAATTTCTGTTATCTATCTCTTATTTAATTATATTAATATGCAATTAAGAAAATGTCATATTAAATCTTGTGAAGCCCATGACAAAGGGAAACATCATGGTATCATGCTTGAGATACAATGCATCAATAACAATTTTCCCTTTAAACTAACTCAAAGGCCTTTTCTGACAGTAGATAAATCACTTAATTTGCATGTGCAAAACTTCCCTAAAACCCACCCAATTGACCTGAAAAACAAATTGAATAAACCTCAAGGAAACAAAATCATTAATGAAGATTTGAATGACCTCAAAAACAAATTAAATGTGTCATTTACTTCACATTCAAGGATGCAACAATCCATATTAAAATGGGATATCTTTGCTGTACCCATTGACTTCAAAGTTCAACCAATATCATCTATATTTTTTCTGAATATTAATATGTTTTTTAAGTTCTATCATGACGAGAAGTGATGGGAAACAGAATTAATTTAAGCAGATAAATTAGTAGAAAAATGGTGGAGAATCTTTTACAGCAAAGCAAGACCATTGGCAATTTCTTAGTAGGAATTGTGAAATTTGAAAGATATGTTGATTTTGAAGATCAAAAAGAGGAATATCTCTACCTAGGAGGTTTGGACCATCAATGGCTTCTTTACTGGTCCATGAAATATAGATAAGGATTGATAATAACATATATATCAAGGAAATATGGTGACTTGTAAGAGACAAAAAGATAAATTATATAAAAAAAACATAACATTGTGATGATTGTTAGATAGGCCAAGAAGTAGGTGCCCTGCATTAATTTGGAGGCTGAAAAATCACTTTCATGGCTTCTTCAAAAAATGACCTACATTATATGTCTTCTACCACTACTTATTCACCAATCAAACAACCAAAATCTCAATTATTGTTTTTCTGTTGCCAAGCATGAAAGATATGAACACATAGAAACAGAATGATTTAACTGCAACCCTTTTTGTATTCTATTTTTGATACATTTTTCAAGATTGAATGATTTGGAAGTAACAAAGTTTATGAAGAAAATCAAAAGGATAATGAATACTGAACAATTAGAGATTCATATATTAAAAAAAAGAAAGATTCTCTTTTTCATTAACTTTTCTTCAACTCAACACTATACCATATATGTAAATATTCCAAAAGAGAACTATAATGAAAGACTTTTTTGAGTTTTGATTCTTATTTCCTATACTTACAAACTTGACTTGGAAGAATTGCTGAAAATGCAGCAATCTGAAAGTATATGATGAAGAATGCTTCCTTCTTCAACTCTAACATTACTACTCTGTCTGTTCCAAAGGTGAACCGCAAAGCTTTGCCTGCGGATTTGCTCAAGCTTATTTTGCAACCATTTTGAATGAACTTCATCTTTAGGCCCTTGAAAAAAACTTCGAATTCGACTCCAATCAACAGGATAAAATGTCCATGGAGGCAAAACAGTGAAGTTAAACCCAGGTCTGCCTGAAACTCTTGCAACAACCCTTGAAACCAAGTAAGGGCCATTGTGACCCCATTTATTTCCATCAAAAGTGAGAGCAAATTCTTGGATGAATTTGTACAGTAAAGGATGTTGCTTGTCAAAAATCAGCACAGCATTGTTCAATCTGGTCCAATTCTTGGTTTCAGGATTCATGGATTGAGCACCAATCACATTCCTTAATTTATTCAAACTCTTTAAAACTATGATATCTGTATCCAAATAAACACCACCATACTTGTATAACAAAGCAAGTCTAAGCAAATTAGAAAGGTTTTGACCCAAAGCAATCTCACCAGGATTAACATTCCCTTTCTTTAACTGATTAAACCATAATTCTGCATGAGTGTTCTTGAATATAAAATCAAAATCAGGATTAACAGCAATTATCTTAAACCCTTTATCCAGAAACGGCTTCAAAACAAAATTTCCCCTTTTAGAATCCAATAAATTTGACACAATAACTAAACAAGCTTTTGGGTGTGACTTGAACACACTCTCAATAGCAAGCAATTCTCTATCACCTGGTAGTTCAACTGTAGAAATCCAAGTCATGAAAAACCGAGACTTACATTTAGAATTCTGAAAAAAGTCTTGAACTTTAGAAGAAAAGCTCTTTGCTTTTTTCCCTGAACGCAGAATCCTCAATATCTGACGGCTTGAACGGGACCGTCTTGGCCTAACAACAAAAGACTTCTGGACAGGAACCGTTGAAACGTTTGGTTTTTGCAAAGGAGGAAAATGGGTCTTTTGAATAACAGGCAATTTCACTTCTTTCACTGTTGAAAGGTTGGGTTTTTGCACAAGGGGGAAATGGGTCTTTAGAATAACAGGCAAATTCTCTTCTTTAACTGCATACATGACTGAAGAAGACAACTTTGTCACCGTTTTATCGGCGGGAAGATTCTCAGGTAACAACAAATTGGCGGGTTCTGGTGAAGATTTGGCGGGAACTGGGAGATTAAGGTAGAAGACAGAGAAGCCATTGCAAGCCAAAAGAATGAGCATGAAAAGAGCAAGAAGGGAAGTGGGTAACAAACACACAAAGCCAAAGACTGAACCTTTGACATGTTGGAAATGGTGATGAAGTTTGGTCATTTGAATCATTATTGGTTTCTGTTTGGTCTTGTAAGAAAAAAAAAATTTAAGTGAATAGCTTGAATTGAAGAAATTGGTAGTTGAAGAAGTAATTTCACCCATATATATACATTTTAAAAATGGGGTTTCACCAAGAAAGATTAAAGAAGTAGCCAAAGACAAAGGAATAGAAGAAGAAGGAGAAGGAGAAGAAAAAAATGGAGGGATTTCAATGGAGATGGCGGCAAAAGAATCGGTTTACAATAGTTGGAGTTTCGACATTGGGAACCAAAAATTGTAAGAAAACGTGGAGGTCTCCAAGGCGCTGCTGCTTTTATTATGGCAATTTAACAAAGCAGAACCCAAGTACGATGCTGCCTGTAACGTAATGAGTTTCTTTATTTTATTCTCCAAAGTTATTTATTAAAGAAAAAAATTATCAAGTCACTGAAATTTTTGCTCTATTTTTCAATTATTCTTCCCTTCCTATTGGAAGAAGCCAACGCATCGTATTTGTATCGTATCTTTGGCCCGTTGACTTGAGATTAAAAATGGAAATCCATTTGTTATCAACAAAGTCTTTTTTTTTTAATGTTTTACTTGTGCTCTAAGGTAAATAAACATTTCGAGAGAGAATTTGCATGGATACTCACCCGGAGAATTTATTTACTTTTGGGTGAAAGTGAGCATTGAGCAATGAAATTGAGGGAAAAAAAATCATTATATTCAAGGATACAAAAATCTGAATAATCATTTTACAAGTGGGTTGTTTTTATGGAGTTTTGTTAGAGAAAATCGATGGAGGGAATACTGAATTGGAGATGGAGCCGGGAGCAAAATATAAAGAATAGAAAGATTCCACCACCATCCACAATTCCACATACAACCTACCTCAAATGAAAATCAAAAATCAAATTTTCTGACATGAAAATTAATTAGGTATTCATTACTTGTAGTAATTAAAAACTATTTAATCATTTTTCAACTTGATATTTTTAGGGATTTTTTCAACTTAATTGTACTTGAGGGCAATAGTTTTTATAGTTCCATTGACTTGTATAATTGATTGATTTCGAGCTATGTCCTTTAAAAAAAAAAAAGAACTTGTCTAGGCCTCGGCCTTGGCTCCATTTTTCTGTTTGGTTTTGGGCTTTTAAAAGCTATTGGCCCATCTCGTCCAGAGATGTTTTTCTCTCCTTCATGGACCACCTTTTGTTTGGATCATGGACTTCAAAATCTTCTTCCAAACTAGTCCCACCCAATTTGATGCCACCTCCACCGCCACTGCCCCCGAGTATCCTCTAGGCTTAGTTTGGTATTGAGGTTGCAATTTGAAAAAACTTGGTTTGGAAAAAGTGCTTTTAAGAATTACTTTTTTGAATTGCAGTAGAAAAATGTAAATAATGTTTGGTATTGCTGTGAAAAAATGAGGTTGAAGGATAAATTGTCTAAAAAGGATATGCTAGTTAAAAAGGAAAGAGAAAATTAATTAGGGGATTTTAGTCATTTAATGTCCAAAAGCACTTTTGAAACGCAAAAGCACCTAAGGATTAGTTTCTCGGGTTGGCTTGGCTTTTGCATTCAAAATTAGCTTTTGACACAAACCATGATTTATTTGGTATTGCGTTTGGGTTCAAAAGCAACTTTTTTTTATCTCTAAACGCAATGTCAAACCAGACCTAACTATATAAGAAAAAAAAACAAACCTAAATCATATACAAATCTTGCTTTTCTAATAGCTCTCCCACGATTGAAAGGAAAACTATAAGGATGTCATATCAAATGCCTTCCGAGTTCCCTCATGTCGACGGTTCTCGGCTGTTTATAGTGAGTTTTTATAGTGACATCGACTGAGGCTACTGACCTTCCTAATATAAGATTTGAATATACTCCCTATTTTAAAATATTTAGCAATTCGTCTGGGATGTTACTCAAATTTTTATTTATTAAATTTAAACTGCAAATAATATATTCTGATTTTTTTGTGAAACAATAATTCTTGGGGTTTTGTTTATAAAAACTTTCAGGTTATTGTATTTATTTTGTTTTCTATGCTTAACTTTGTCTCCTTGTGTTCACGTGAAGCCCATCAATGTTCAAAAGGAATTGAAGGATCCAAAAGTGCAAAAGCGGTTAAGAGCTTTCAACATTTACTTGTATGATATCTTCAATTACCATTGAAAATCTCTTTACAGATTTATTATTTCACTGTAATTCAGATTCAGATTTAGGTTCTTGTTATTAATGTTTGTTATTGCTTATGTTCAATAAATCAAAGGGAGAAGTCCAAGAAGAAGTTTAATGAGAAGCATCCTGACAAATCCTATTCTGCTGATGTGAGTAATTGTACCAAACAAAAGACGTTGCCAAAGTCTTTTTTAGGTTCTTTTTGTGTTGGCCGCTGGTGTGTTTGAATTTTTAATTAGGTTTTATTTTATCTAATGTTCAGGTTTTTAAAGACTTTGCAACAAAATGGGAATGCATGACAAATGCTGTAAGTATTTTTGCTCAAATCACTACCTTTTCTTTTATTGGGTTGACTTTTATTTTCCAGTAGTTATTTTACTGAATCCTTTTTTGAAATTATTTTTGGAATTTTAGGAGAAATCTCCTTGTGTTCAGGAGGTAGAGATGCAAATGAGAAAGCTCGACAATGCTCGGAAATCAAATGATCGGGATTAATATTAATACAAATCTATGATGTTTTTGTTTATAATTAATATATAAAAATCCAAATGTAAATTTTGAGAATGATTGTAGTACACTACATTCGTTTGTCAACCTCATGGCTAAGATTTTGTAAACGGTCAAGTAAATGATCGTAATACACTTATGTTTTTACAACATACTAGATTTTGGCCCGTTGGACAAATTTAAATTCTATGATATGGAAGGTAGTTCATATTTGTAAAGAATTTGATCATACAGGCATGTAAAGATACGTACTGGAAATTTAGCAATTCAGCAACGTGAAGGTTCACTCCTCTTACATCAATGTACTTGTGCTGTATTTGTTCCATTGTGCTAAAATTAGAAAGCAATGAAATTAAGGGGAAAAATCATTATATTCAAGGAAACAAGAATCTGAATAAATCATTCTACAAGCGGGTTGTTTTTATGGAGTTTTGTCAGAGAAAATCGATGGAGGGAATACTGAATTGGAGCAAAATATAAAGAATAGAAAGATTCCACCACCATCCACGATTCCGCTTACAACCCACCTCAAATGAAAATAAAAAATCAATTTTTCTGACATGGAAATTAATTAGGCTTTCATTATTACTTGTAGTGATTAAAAACTATTTAATCATTTTTCAACTTAATACTTTTTTGGGATTTTTTCAACATAAGTGTACGTGAGGGCAATAGTTTTATAGTAGTTCCATTGACTTCTATGATTGATTAGGGTTTATAATGATCTTAATAATAGATAGATATGGGCTACTCATGGAAAATAGTACTGGGCTGTTCCCAAGCCGGCGAATTTTAAATATAAAGAATTAACATTTTCATAATGCTCACAATAATCATTTTTATTTTACAAATTACAACATTAAAAAATGAAAAACAAATAAGAAAGAAAAAAATGAGTGAAGGTTTTTCACTAAAATGCAAAATTTGACCCTCTAATAAGTACAACGGGGCAAGACTTTCAAAGCCCAAGTAAAATGCTTCCAAATTGTTCAAGCCCAATCGCACCCAGCTGAGCTGAAGCCCAAAATGCTTCCAAATCAACGGCATCGGCTGCATCAGTTCTAGTTTTCCTCCACCTATATTCATGATCTTTCATTTACCAAAACAAAGCTAGATAGTAGATTATCACAAACCAACAAGCCTTAATGCAGTTTCCTCAAAAAGTCTGGGTACAACATTCCTTTAAAGAAGAGCTGAAACAAAGAAATATCATTACCTATACAACCATTGGCTTAGCTTGCAACATAAATATTATTTCAAAGAAGCCCTCTTCTTCTCTTGTAGTCACTCACTGTCAAGGTAAGAGCATGTCTCCTCCCATCATTCTCAGGGACATGGCATCCAACAGTTGCTTCTATCCTCTGTTTCCTAGCCATGAATCCTGCCACAGCTCCCTGGGGACCGCCAAACTTCTGAAGTTGGGTCAATGAGATTGGAATCTCAAAGTCATGTAGCAAGTTAGATTCTGTCCCTTCATCAACAGGTGCACTAGTGTCAACCAACTTCCCAGCACCAGCAGCTTGTTGCAATGCGGCCACTGTAGCTGCCCTGCCAACTTCTGCAACAGCCCTTGCATCATTGCCGTTTTCACTGGGAACTGCACCATTCGTATCACCATTTGTCGCTGCTGCTGCATCTCCTCCAGGAGGCTTAACATAGTAATTCCTTGATCTAGTCCACCTCCTAGAAAATGGATCGTACCCAGCCTCCCCTGCTTTTAAACCAGTATTTACAGGTTTCAGTTCTGATGCATTTCTAAAATTCTCAACTCTGTTCTTCCTGTTCATCTCAGCTAACCTAACAGCCTTGGCATCTTTCCCCTGAGACTGCCGGGAAGCCTCCAATTGCTGCAGTCTCTTCTTAATCCTCTCAACCTCTGCATCATCATGCTTACTTTGCGCAATGTCCAGTTCTCTCCTCAGTCGATCCTTCTCAGCTGCAATATTTAATGGTCTAGATGTGGTGGATTTTTTCTCCTGCAACATCTGCTTTACAGTAGCCGCTGAGTAGACGAATGTTTTGGCCTTTTGTAATGCATCCTTCTTTTCCTGCACATCTTGATTACTCGGCATACGGCCTCCACTTCGCTCTACCTCCCTAATCAATTGTTTAAACTCCTCCTCTTGTGGTGGAGAGTCCGAAATCATGGCCATCTGCCACCTGGCAGCAGAGCTTTCATTGCCCCAAACAACATTCAAATACTTATGTGTTGTCTTGTTCTCTAGTTTGTATGTCCGGTCAGGGTCTGAAGCATCGACATTTCTGACCATACAGAGCCTGTAGATAGGGCCACTCTTTGACCTCCCGATTCCAACTCTTACAAAGCAACCAACAATCAACTCTTCAAAAAATGGCTCCATAAACCATTTTGCAAGTTTTGACCTTCTGATAGTAATTTCCTTTATATCTTCAAAAGTTGGGCCATCTGGCCCCCGTGTGCCCCTATCGTCATCACTATCGACCATCGCGCCATCCCCTGTTGAGCCTTCATCTTCACTGTTAGACCTGCTTTCGCTCTCACTCTGACTAGAGCTACTTAGACTTGATGCAGTGAAGGATTTCCGCTTGACCGGTGATAACCCCCGGCTACCTGTACTCCCTCTAGATGCATCTCTCAACTTGCGACGCGCCTCTGGATCTTGCTGCTTCAGTCGTTTTGCTCTCAACTCATTCAAGGCATCATCCTTAGCAGCCGCCCTATCTGCAGATCTAGCTGATGACCGCACTCCACGAGAAGATGGAAGAGGTGGAGTCTCCTTCCGTGATCGGTTAGGCCTATCCTTGTCCCGTTTCGATCTAATCTTTTCAGTAAATTTCTTATCACCTCTCTTATCTGCTCGTTCTGACAGAATCATTTCTCTTTCAAGTTCACTCATCTGTGCAAGTTGTCGCCTGTCATCCTCATTCTTGTAAAGATCATCACCAACATCAGAATCGTCACTGCTGTCACGTTCACGGTCAGAACCACCACCATCATAATCACCTTCTTCCTGACTGCCCTGATCATCATCTCTTTCAGCTGGGTCCAGTCTCTTCTTCAATGGAACTTGTGATCCAGATGGTTTCCTGCTCGCATAGCCTTGATCATCATCTGAATCATCATCCCTAGAGTCACTTCCACCATCAGAATATGAACCCTCACGTCGCCTTCTAGATGGTGGATGCGAGTGGCGATTCCTCCCTCCATTGCCAGTTCTCCCAGCTGCCTCCAGAAGCAAATTTTCTAAGTCTTGCATGATTACGTGCGATTCCTTCTATGCTATGATAGTCTGTTTCAATCCTGAAACCATAAGAAAACCCCTAATGAAGCAATTCGAACAGTACTTTGCACAAAAGGAAACTCCTTTATACAATAAAAAAGGAATGAGTGTGAAGCATTTATAGATGGAGTTACAGAGAGATAATCATTAAATTATATATACATGGAAAGTAAGAAAACCCAGTTGCAGAGTTCTTAATAATCAGTTACTTTTTTCTAATACAACTAAACAATTTCATCAACAAATATAAGAAAAACCTAAAGGCCACAACTTTTGTAACCTTAACTTGCTTCTCTACCCATCTTCTTCAGCTCTTCTTTTTACCATTATTACTAAAGGTGAATGTCCGAATTAATTAAAAAGCATTAGAATAGTATGATAATGAAGCAATGACACCCTAAAAATACTTATCATGATCGAAACGCAGATCTAAAGCCAGATATAAGCTAAAAAAGGGAGCTTGGAACAGCAAAAACCTTTATTTTTATAAAATTGGGGCAAGGCCTCGAAACATCAAATTTCTGAACAAACAAAGAAAAGGGTATAAAACCGACGCCGATGAGACGCCGGAGGCGGCCACAACTTGACCTTAAAGATATAAATAAATGAAAGAAAATTATTTAAAAAAAGAAAAACAAAAGGGAGAGAGTAACGCTATACCTGGATTGTGAGGGAAAGGAGATATCGGCTTCGTCGTGGACTTTTCTCGATATTTTTTATTTTTTTTAAAAATAGTATTCGATGAGTGTTTTTGATCTGAGCCTCAAATCAGAAGGGGTTTTGAAAAAAAACGAATGGGTAAGTTGGGGAAGAAGAGGGTCGAAACTCGAAACACTTGGGCTTGATTTTATAAGTTTTACTTGCTTTTTATGAGCTTCATCTTTTCTTGGGCCGAGTTATTTCTTATTTCGGCTAGAATTGGGCCTCGATCCTTTTTCTTTTTAATACGTAATTTTTTTATATTAAAAAAAAACCGACAAAAATAAAACGGTAGGAATCTTCACCACTCTGATTCCATTCATCGAAGTTTCAGAAGTGAATGAACTCACAGAAGTACAGAAACCCAACCAGAAACTCAAAAGGCAAAACCTTAGAAATAGAAACACAATGGAGCAAATCCAGCACAACTTCGTCACTGTCCGAGGTTTAAAATTTCACATTGCTGAACTCGGGACAGGTAAAACAAAAGCATAAGCTTTATATGATCAACTGTGCTCTTCTCTACTTCTTTACCATAACCCTTAATCGATCTTGTACTTTTTTTTATGTTGGGGTTTCGATTTTCATCTTCAGGATCAAACGTGGTGGTGTTCTTACACGGATTCCCGGAGATATGGTACTCTTGGCGACACCAGATGGTAGCTGTAGCCAATGCCGGATTCCGGGCCATTTCACCCGATTACAGAGGCTATGGATTATCCGACACACCACCCGAACCCGAAAAGACCACCTTTGCTGACCTCGTTGCCGACCTTGTCGCTATCTTAGATCACCTCGGAGTTAACAAGGTCAAATTTTTCTGAATTCTGACTTCTATTTATGTTTTTAGTGAGCTTTGGATGAATTAGGATTAGGGATTTGGTTTCCAAGTATAATTTGTCAACAAAATGGTATATTGATCCTTTGTGTTTTTTTTTTATAAGCGTAGGTTTTTCTTGTTGCAAAGGATTTTGGAGCCAGGCCTGCTTATATTTTTGCCCTATTCCACCCAGAAAGGGTTTCTGGGGTTATAACATTGGGAGTCCCATATGTTCCCCCAGAACCTCCCAAGTACCAAGAATCCCTCCCTGAAGGATTCTACATATCCAGATGGAGGGTATGTTTTAGATTTTGTGTCTGAACTCTGAATTGTTGGAATTAATTGGAAAAATGAGAATGATTTTACTTGATTGAGCCCCATTTCACTGGTTTCCTCTGTAGGAACCTGGTAGGGCAGAGGCAGACTTTGGTCGGTTTGATGCTAAGACAGTTGTAAGAACCATTTACATTCTCTTCTCCAGAAGTGAAATACCAATAGCAGAAGAAAACCAAGAAATCATGGATTTGGCGGATGCTTCGACGCCTCTTCCACCTTGGTTCTCGGAGGAAGATCTTGCAACATATGGAGCTTTATATGAGAAATCTGGATTTAACACTGCATTGAAAGTTCCATACAGGTAAACCCTAGGATTATGCAGTATGATGCACAGAACTTCCTCTGCCTTGTAATTCTGTAAGGACAATTTATGCTTTTGTAGGTCATTTGAGGAAGATTTTGGAGTAACAGATCCAATAGTTAAAGTACCGGCATTGCTGATTATGGGGTGCAAGGATTATGTGTTTAAATTCCCTGGGATGGAACAATACATAAAGTCTGGAAAGGCAAAGGAGTTTGTACCTGATTTGGATATCATATATTTGCCTGAAGGAACCCATTTTGTTCAGGAGCAATCGCCTGAGGTGGTCAATGAGCTAATCCTTGACTTCCTCAACACCCACATATGAATATGATTGTGTCAATCTGTTAATCATGTCTAAGACTTGATTAGGGAAATAATCATGAAATAACCTTTAAACTTTGTACTAATATATTCTGAAACGAAAGTTTTATTGTAATGTAATCCAGCGACATTCTATTTAAATGTATGTTTTCACATTCTAAAATAAATGACGACGGTGTCCAATTTATGTTTTCTGCAACTTGCTCGGCTGGTTTGTGCAGAAATGGATCCTACAGTTTCAAAGCAAGGTGCAAAAAACCGCAAAAACCAACCCAACTTGATGTATCAGATGGACCTACCCACTCGAATCGAACCATTGGGCTATATATAAAGAATTTCTAATTTTTTTTTATAGCTCATATGGTTGGAAATTAAAAGTCAACTCTTTCTATCTCTCTGTCTGATTTGCTCTCACCCTTTAGCACAATGGAACAAATGCAGCACAAGTACATTGATGTAAGAGGAGTGAAACTTCACGTTGCTGAGATTGGAACAGGTTCTTCTTCAGTTGTTGTATTCCTACATGGTTTTCCAGAGATATGGTATTCATGGAGACATCAAATGATTGCCATCGCCGGTGCCGGATACCGAGCAATTGCACCTGATTTGAGGGGATATGGGCTATCTCAACACCACCCAGACCCTGAAAAAGCATCCTTCAATGATTATGTTGACGACACCTTAGCCATTCTTGATTCTTTCCACATTGACAAGGTACATATAGAGAAAGCCTCCTTAGTCCTTACACATATAGATTACCTGTTATTAAACTAAATCATGCTTGAAATCATCTTTGTGACAGGCTTTCCTTATTGGGAAAGACTTCGGATCCTGGCCTGTTTATCTGCTTTCCCTTCTCCACCCAACAAGGATTCTTGGAGTTGTGTCTTTGGGAGTGCCTTTCTTCATTCCTAGGCCTCAAAGGTACCAGCAACTTCCTGAAGGTTTCTACATTTTCCGGTGGAAGGTAAATAAATGATTTTACCCATTTATTTTACCAGCTAAGAAGAAGCCGTAGACCATTTTTTTTAAACACAGTTGATCATAATTTTCCTTCCCAATTAACCATTCCAGGAACCAGGAAGAGCAGAGGCTGACTTTAGGCGTTTTGATATAAAAACCATCTGGCGAAACATCTATATCCTCTTCTCAAGAAGTGAAATTCCTATAGCAGACAAAGGCAAGGAAATCATGGATTTGGTAAATCCATCTACTCCACTTCCAACATGGTTAAACGATGAAGATTTCACAACTTATGCTAAAGCATATGAACAATCTGGATTCAGTTCTCCAATGCAAGTCCCTTACAAGTAAGATCTTTCCTGTCTCTACTTAATTGCAAGTTAACCTTGTTCGAACCGGGTTTGCAAGTAATTTAGTGAAATACTGTAATGGCCCTGTTTTGTTTTCATGTAGGGGACGGCGTGAAGATTTTACCATAGAAAATCCCAAAGTGGAGGTACCGGTGCTTCTAATCGTGGGTGAAAAGGACTATTTCCAGAAATTCCCCGGCATTGAAGAATACATAACAAGCGGAAAAGTGAGAGATTATGTTGCTGAATTAGACATAAACTTCTTGCGAGATGGAACACACTTCATGCAAGAGCAATTCCCAGACAAGGTGAATCAACTCATCATCGACTTCCTCGATAAGCATGTGAAATCAAACTGAACATCTGGCTATTTTCTTCTGATTTGAGGATGTCCCTCATTCTTCTTTGGTCATATTCTCAAACTGTATAATAAAGAATTCACATTACATGTGCTTGTGAAGACTGAAGAGAAACAACTTCCTGTATTTTCAATATAAAATGTAAAATATTGCAACTGAATTCTACAAAGTACATACAAAAGGCAATGAGAGACTTCTTGCTAATACTTTCACTTCTATGTACACGAGTCTTTGCCTACATCAAGGTGATGGAATAGTGCTACAAAAGAATATAATATTGTAAAAGGGAAAAAAAAAAAAAGGAACAAAAGCAAAGAAGGGAAAAATTGTGGGGGTAAGAAACAAAACGGGGTCAATGAACTATAATAGAGGTCTCTCAATTATACTGCTGCCCAATTCGATCCTCATGAGCACTGGCATCGTGTGATAACAAACAGCTAATCTAAAACCGAAGACAAGGCTGTACAAACTATTTCACTATTTCTCACGGCAACCTGCACGACTCAATCACTTCACTCACAGCTTTATGAGTCTCTGGAGAAATCATGTTTAATGTAAAATGAAATGCCTGCAGGAGGAGAAAGAAAGCATGTCACAGACTATCAAATTGCATAGATACAAATTATCTGGTAATTCCAAGGCCTAAATGCAGTAAATGGCTTTACAGTCAATTGAAGGGCATATCAAACTATGAAGGCAGTGATGTTCATGTCAATTTATTCCTATGTTACTGCTAATTTTAGATTGATGGTAAGTAGATGATAGACATACCACAAATCTCTCCAATACAGGTACCAGAATTTTCAGGCTGTGATTTGGGAGACAGTCAGCAATTGCATTTCGTGTTCTCTTACTGTCATGGAAAAGGGGTGAAAATGCTTCAGTAAATAAACCTTTAAACTGAGCATTGGGAAAATTATGAAGTATACCAACCTTTCAGTAGAAAGAAATGCAAGTAGTAAAGCTGCATAGGCCTCTAAAATCATCTTCTCCGCTTCTTTCTCTTCATGTAGCAGAGCTGCCTCATCGTTCTGCATGATACAATACAATAAAGATAAATGCATTTCAATCGTGATAAATAATTCAAGCCCACCAGCATAATAACCATAATGCTCCAGGTAATGAGAAAAGAGGGGAGGGGGAAGCAAAAGAATAGGGGTCAGTGTATCATATTGAGGAGTCCTCACCCAAGGCAGAACTTCCCCAGCTGCATCATCTTCTCCTTGGTTTGCAAGAAAGATGGCACATAGCAGCGGAATTACGGCCATCTGGCTCTCCTTTCCTAATCCATCTGAACTTGGTAAAGAAACAGAAGCTGCCGCAAGACGTGATCTGCATAGAAACATGGCATTTCATTGTTAATTGGCCATCCTTATGAATATAACTATGCAAAATATGACATTCTACTCTTTCTCTGTAAGCCACTTCAAAGAAAAAAAGAAGGTAAATCAACCTGTTGTATTCATCCTTCTCCACTAGGTTCACAAGCAGACCCAGGATTGCTACAAGGAAATCCAACTCTGGATCAGTAAGAGGTCTGTCATTCCGATCTTGAAGTTCCACACTAAAAGAATTCTCTTCCATTTCACTGCTGAGAGGAGGCAAATATGAGCAAAATGAAGGGAAGTGGCTGGCAATCAATGTAGCCAAGGTCTCTAGGGCCCCAGAGGAAGCTATTTGCTGGCAACCAAGAGGGTTGTCATTTGTTAAATTCATCAAAACCTGCCAAGATAAGAGCCGATATTTGATCAAAAGAACTTTTCATGTAAGAGAGAAAACATACAGGATATCAAGATGTTATAGACAAAGTCTCTCTTATATTGTAAGACTGCAGAGGCCCATTCCAAAATTTAAGAAGCAGAATAATGACAAAAGGTAACTTTTACCTCATTGCAATAATACATATAATTAATTCATTGAAGCTAAGAACAAGCACCACAAAGGTTGGAGGAAATGAAATGTAAACTAAATGTTTGATAATACCTTGACAGCAGTAAGAAGGCAGTCTGATAGAAGGTTAGAATATTCTTCTTCAGCACTTTGAGAACTAGAAGTTGCACTAGAATGATGATATTCTTCATTAATAAATTCCGTCTGGAAAATATCCCCATTACTAGATTCCTGTTGGCTCATTGTAAATTGGTATTGATGATCATCTTGGATTTCCCCATTGCTCAGCCCAACTTTCCCACGTTTCTTCGATCGTGATGTCTTTTGTTTCCCAGATAGTAAGTCCCACTTTGAAGGCACAAAATCATCTTCATCAAATGCATAAGGATCCTGACTATCCTCTAAAAGCTGCCATTTGCCAGCTTTTGGACCATCAGGTTTTACACTAAGAGACCCTAACCGATTGCTTGTTACAGGTATTCCATCATATGAACTTCCTATTTTCCATTTGCCAGCTTTAGGATCCTGACTATCCTCTTCATCAAATGCATAAGGATCCCGACTATCCTCTATAAGCTGCAATTTGCCAGCTTTTGGACCATCAGGTTTTTCACTAAGAGACCGTAACCGATTGCTTCTTACAGGTATTCCATCATATGAACTTCCTAATTTCCATTTGCCAGCTTTAGGATCCTGACTATCCTCTTCATCAAATGCATAAGGATCCCGACTATCCTCTAAAAGCTGCCATTTGCCAACTTTTGGACCATCAGGTTTTTCACTAAGAGACCCTAACCGATTGCTTGTTACAGGTATTCCATCATATGAACTTCCTAATTTCCCACTACATGAGCTGGACAAGGAAGAATGGACTCTCATCTTTAGTGAACAATTATCATTCGTGGACCTAGTTGTAGTTTGAAAACTGGATGCAGGAGGACCCAACCACTGAGTGGAGGGCCCTGGATCATTCTGAGATGTATTGAAGCTCTTCTCAGAGAAAGACCAATCCAGGCTGGAGGATTTTTCAGACGAACTGATGTAGATAACATCATGTCCATCCACTGCAAGATTTAGGAGATTCAATCACGTAAGATGGCAGCCAACATAAGATGTAGTATTAATTAACTGATATCATGACTGCCCCATACCTTTAGAATCAGCAATTCGAGCCAATTCATCAGCTTCATCCAATGCTTTAGAATTGCTACAAGCCTTTTCAGTACTAGACAATGCAGAAGAACTCTTAAGATAAAGCCCTGAAAAAAATATAGATAAATCATAATCAGAAGAAGATGAAATAAAGAGGATGAAAGAGAAGATGTTTAGAAGTAGCAATTGCACCGCCAGTAACCTGAGAGAATCTTGATTACACTTATAACAAGCTTAGTAAAAGATACTCGAGACCCATGAGAGTTCAATTGGCCTTTCAGTTCTAGCAGATGACTCTACAATAAAAGAAAAAACAATATTTAGAATCTAACAGCTTAATACTAAGTGGCAGTTTTAACTTTTAAGCTATACAAACTAAGTGGACAAAGAAAACAAAAACAATATAACTCAAAATCACAACTTAAGCACCTGATTGTCGCTACTCAGAAATGCAGCGTTTTCCATGATTTTCAAACATTTTGAAAGCAGCACCAGGCTTTCCACATCCTTTTTATCTTCTATATGTGGAGAAGATGAACTCTGCTTCACCAAACCCTGCAGACAGGTTAAGGCATTGTGTGTGATTACTGAATATCTTTCAAAATATGAGGACATAAAAAGTTGCTAATTCTGAGTGAATGGCTTCACGTAGAAGTGAGAGATGGTACAAGAAGAATTTCTCAAAATTTAAAGCAGTATTTCTCAATCTCCTTCAGTTGAAATCCAACAGGACAGAAATGAGATATAACATACAAGCTCACACCTCCATAACAGAATGGCACTCCAAGGCCACTTCAAAGACGGCATAAAGTCCACCATGCTCTCTTAGTTTCTCCTTAAAATTGCCCCCAGTTTTCCTTACTGTACCAGTTGTATCTAAAAGAATGAAAACAACACAAGTATTCATATACATGTGGTAGTGTTCATGATTATAAATCAAGATACCTTTACGATCCCAAGATGACAATCTATAAAATAAATGCTTAAATCTTAAAGACAGTTTTATAAAGTACCTTCAAGAGAAATTTTAGACAAACAAGCTTTCTCCAAAGTCAACAAAGCTACCCATTTTGGATTTAACTCTGATCTTAAACCATTATCATCCCCACATCTTGGCTTCATTTCCTTGCAACTAACAAGAATTTCCTCAACTTTGGAAATAATGGCAGCAGAGCTTGAATCCAACACTTTAGAGGTATCCCGAGAGATGTCGGCATCTTTGCGTAATGATAAAAGCTTGAAACCCACTTTACCTATTTTGTTTTCTTTAGCAGTGGGAATGACAGGCTTCAACAATTTAATTAGAAACCGAATGCAAGCAGGTGATTCCAGAAGATGTTCATCCTGACCCTGGAATAACGAATTCATATAAACCTTGATGCATATTATAATTTCCATATCTAAAACATTTTAGGTTTGATAATCGAAGCAAACACACAAAGTTATAAACGCTACAACTACTAAATTATGATTTCATAAATGATATCTGACATTCTTGGAACTTCAATAAAGATGCACTCACAATGAATATTGCCCCCTTCCGGCATCTAAACATGGATTTCTCAACATATTGAACTTTAAAGCTATTTAAAATAAATTAACATGTCAGACATTTTTCTGTCACTCAGTATGATTAAAATTCAACTGAAGATAAAATTAAGGTGAAAATAAGAGGAACAAATCAACATCCATCGTAACCGATTATCATATAGCACTAAATGTAAGACTCACTAAGAGTCTAAGACCCACATTTGCAATTCGGCTTGTGCAGAAATAATGACACATAACTCTAGGGATTCTTCATTGTTAACTCTTAATTTCATACCAGATCCAAATTCTTGTGCACGAAATCCTCAACCATTAAGCAGAAACTAATTAGAGTATCATAAATCATCACTGAAGTGCAACTTAGAGTGCTTAAAAACATACATCACTGGTCAAGACATAGAAAAGGGCCACAGCAGCCAGATTGCTTGGAGTGTCATCAAAATTGAGGCCCAAAATAGCATCAACTATTGTCTTTGCCATCCTGCAATAAAAATATTTGCAAAGCTAGTAAGGACAACAAGTGCATCATAATCTTTCTGACTTCCAGAAAACAAGAGGAAAATCATGGCGCATATGCTCAGCTCAGTCTAGGAGAAAGAATAATACTTAAAGGAAAACTACTCAGCCAATCTTTTATCTAGAGCATTAATTTAGATAGAGAGTTAACATCCAACTTCAGAAAATCAAAAAAGCTGAAAGGACCAATCTACAATGTGTCCAAAAGATAGCCAATCCTAAAACCTCAGCTTAATACACCCCTTCACCCGTTCGAAATTATAAATGATTTTGACGACCAAATCGGCATTCAAATTTCAAAATTAAAGCAAAATTAACAATACCTAGATCCCAAATCAATATCTTTGGATAACCCAAAGTTCAAAACTAAAACCCCAAAAATAATTCAACATACCCATGACTTCTCAAGAGTCTCCTCTGCTGGGTTGTGCCGCAAATTGAAAGCAGAGACAAGAGACTGGCTCTTCTGATCGTCACTGGCTGGCCCTTCTTTAACCCATCAAGCGCAAAATTAACCTCGTCAACGTGTTCCATCATTTCACCAAATTCTTGAGCCTCCATGAGAGTCGAAGTCGGTGAAATCCACGGAATAGAAGAATAACCTACTTCTTTCTTGCTGTGGTTTTGCTTCTGTTTCTTGGATCTCCTTGCGCCGCCGTTTCTTGAATCGTCAAATTCGAATTCACTTTGGGTTCTTTTAACAGTCGTAATTTGGTTCTTGTAAACGTCGTCGTTGAATTCTTGAGAGGATGGCCAGAAGGAAGAGGATTCTTGAGAGTTGAAAGGGAAGCTGTAGATGTCCTGAGACGCCGCCGTTTCCTGGGATAAGGGAGGTGAGTCGGAAACGTCGTCGTCTAGGGAGTCAGAGAATGTCCTGTTCAAACCACGGTTGCGGCGACCGTAAGTTCGAACGATCATCGTTTGGTAGCTGCGTTCGTCTCCGAGGGCGGGGGCGTTATCTTTGATTTGGCATTGAAATCAAAGAGAAGGGTATTTTGGGAAAAGAAAGAAGAAAAGTTTTGAGAATTCAAGATTTTGAAATGAAATTGAATCGAAGAAAACTCTCTTTCTCTCTCTTTCTCGGGTGTTGAGCTGAAAGAAAAGAAAGAGAAGCCAAGGAAGGGAAGGGAGAGAGAGAGAGCCTGAGGTTTTGTTCGGTATTTGGGCGAGCTTTCGGGTTGGGATTTTGATTTGGTTTGGGTCCGGTTCTTTTATTTTATGAATTTCAGTGCGATTTTTCAAAATTTTGTTTTGTTCCTTTCTTGTTTGTAAGGGCTATTTGAAAAACATACAAAAAAGCGAGGGTAGTTTGGTCATGCAATATGACAATTTTAAATTCTTTTTTTCAGAGTATGACAATTTGAATTAGGTTCAGGTGCTTTGGAATCTTCAATTTTGGGCCTGACCCTTGTTACAGTAATATATATGGGCCTCTAACAGATCTTTGGTTTCGGATTCGGTAACAAAATGGATTTAATAAGGATTAATTAAGGAAATTTAATCCT
Source organism: Corchorus capsularis (assembly GCA_001974805.1). NCBI lineage: Eukaryota > Viridiplantae > Streptophyta > Magnoliopsida > Malvales > Malvaceae > Corchorus > Corchorus capsularis. Next base: position 29,511 of record AWWV01010877.1, read on the forward strand.
AATAATAATAATATATAATTATAATATATATGAAACCTACTATTAATTTTATGTGCAAGACCCTCGTTGAGTGCCACTTGGCATTTGATTTTTTTTGACAAGTGTCAATAATTAATTTTCTAAAATTTTGTTTATTATATTTGTATTCATTTAATTTGGAAAAATTAAAAGACATTCATCCCCTTTCCTATATAAAATAAATTATCAAATAATTATAAATTAATTATAAATTTGTTATGAATAAACATGTATGTTGTGTATGTCCATGAATCTAATTAAACCATGGATAAGATTGATGACTTGGTTCATTCATACACATATACCTATGTGATAAGTTTATCCCCTTATATTTATGATGATGTATCTATGTACCTATAAATAGGCCACTTACTTTGTTATGGAATAAGATGAATGAGAATAATTTCACCCATTCATATTTTCTTCTTCTCCATATTCTATTGTTTCTCTATTCTCTTGTCATTTCCATACTTCAATTTTACCCCATTGCTTTGTTTTGTTATTATTTCACAACAAAATTTCATTTCTTAACTAAATTTTCTTAAAATAATTTATAAAATAAAACAGCCGCACGCGAAGCGCGGCCGGGAACTTTTAGTTTTAATTATTTTAAAGTTCTATATCAAGATCTAATCTAATCTAATTGGACAAAATAAAAATCTAATCTAATTTTAGTAAGAAATTTAAATTTGTTAGGCCACTGTTTTCATCCTGCAACATGTGGTGGTGTTTTTTTTTTTATATAGTAAATAAGATTTTCAAAAACTTATATACCAAAAAATAAAATTTTCAAAAACTTTAGGGGAGTGGGGGACCATGGTTGCCCTGCCCCCCTCCGGCCCTCCGCCTTGTTAGATGTTGCTCCGCCAGTGGGTTAGAGAAGAGACCTTCTTTTTTTAGCTTTTTTTAGCTTTTGTAATTTGGTAACGTGATTGTTCAGACAGAATTCAAATTTAGAGGTTGAAATAAAAAGCCATCGTGGCGAAATTAAATTGCAATTATTATGTGTATTTAAGTTGGTAAGTATGGCCTCAAATAATTTTTATTTTTAAAAAAAAAAAGACTACAAGTTGGTATGAAAATGGAAGGGACGAAACTCAATCATAGTTTTATTTTTATCAGAAATTTAACAAAAATGATTATAAGTAGCAGTTGGTGTTTCTGAAGCAAACCAAAATAGCAGGATTGCTACCTAACTCTTGTTTTCAATCAACTAAAAATTTGTTTCCTTTTCATCCTAATAATAAATATTATTCAATAAATTAAATCCTATTTATCTTTAAAAATATACAACATTTTAACAATTTTATTTCCCACTGGTATTTAAGTTTTAGTAGATTAGTAGTAAAATTTAGTAGATTAGATAGTCCACTTTGGAAGTTCTTTTGTTATATTGGAATTCAAAGTTCGTGACAAGGTCTCACAAGTTCATCCGAAAGGTAGAGGTTCGAATCCTTACCTTTATTTCCTTATCCCCTTTAATTGTAATCGTTTAATGATATATATTTTTTCATAATAATTTTAAATATGAACATTGATATTTCTCAAAATATAAATTACCAAATTTTGTGCAGTACTTTAACAAATGCAAAATGGTTCTTATTGGGAAGTGAGTTTTGCAGCTTTCGTTGTAATGCATTTTTGGAGTTTTTGATAGCAAAATGGTGTTTTGCTGTATTCGTTGCACTTGCCCTTAGAACATGTGCAAAGTTTGACACCAAATTTTGCACAAAAATGGTGCTAAAAAAGAATCTTTTTAAAATATTCTTACATCAATTTTTTTTTCCTCCAATGTATAGCACCATTTTTTGCACCATTTATTTGTTAACTATTATTAATTCATAAAAAGTCATTAGAATTGCATAATACCTTGGTTTGGATTTTAATTATTGGAAGTAATTGTGTGCCAATTTGTGGTTACTTGTGTTGTTATTTATTTTCTCTTTAATTTATGGTGTGATGTATTTTATTTTTAACTCTATTACTATTTAGTTGTATTTTAATTTTCATTTAAGTAAATTTAATGTGGTAGTTCTTATATTATTGGTTAGTTGAAACAAAAATAAACTCCAAAAAGTAATTATTGAAAAAGTTTAAAAAATTTTAATATTGGTCTTATTTTAAATGTCTCAATGAGATCTTTCTAATGATATAGTATTTTTTTCATAATAATTTTAAATATAAATGTTGATATTTCTCAAAATTTAAATTACCAAATATAAAAAAGGATATAAGAAGGAATAAACAAAATTGTTAAAGATTAAAAGGGGAAAGAAAAAAATAAATTTACTGTCAAAGATATATTATCGCACAAGAGTTGGTGCGCTACTGTATTAATTGCAAATTGGTGCTCATTGGGAAGCAGAATTTGCTGCTTTCCCGGAGAAGATTTTTTGGGTTTTTGACAACAAAATGTTGTTTAGGTGCCTTCATTGCACATGGCCTTACAAAGCCATAAAAACCCTTATGTTACCAAATAATTATGACCTTTAGATCATCTTATCATAATTAAATCTTAGCAATTCAATGTCATTAAGCCCATAAGGGCCACATGAGTCCAAATAGAATGATCATTCAATGTCATTAAACTCATAAGGACCATATAGACCCAAATGAAATGGATTGGACCTAATAGACATATGGACACCAATGGAGAGTGAGGAGGGAGAAGAAGGAGACGGTGGCAAATCCGGCGATTAAGATAATTTTAATTCGATTTTTTTTTTAAGGAAAATGGTAGGGGTGAGGTGGCACCCCTCCCTTTGCTTCTTCTGATGGTAAAAGAGTCATTTTGGATTGGAAGTTTAGATATTGTATAGATATAGATGTATAGATATATTGTATGAATAAATTGAATAGCCTTAGGAATTTTAAAATTTTAATAACCTTTCATTATTTATGAAGGTTACGGTACCTATGTCACATAAAAGGGTAATATGGTGAGTTACTGGATCTGGATGTGAATGTCTACGACTACACTCAACAATTCTCATGTTACCAAAAAAAAAAAATCAATTCTCATGTACGGGAGGGGTTACAGATTTTTAGCACTTAATAAAAAATTTGAGTAACTACAAGTGAATAAAAGCAATAATTAATGATCAAACTTGCAGTTTTCAGAAACATTACCATACCAGAATTTAATTTAATTAATTAAATAAAGATATTAATTTCTACTAACTTCTAATTTTGTGATTTCAAAAGTGAAGTCAGATAATTTTCATCAAATTAACCAAAAATTACAAAATCAAACCACGAGCGGAGCGGTCAACGCACAAGACCGAATCTATAACAACAGCCATATAAGCGGCTATCCAATAGGAAAAGGCCACGTAAAGCACCAACCAGGTAAACCCAATCCGAAGTTTCTGAAAATATCATTAAACTCTACGAATTTTATCCCCATAGTCACTTACGTCCCTGCCTTAAGCTTTTTTTAACGTCATCTTACGATATCATCACCCGAAAAATCAATATTTACGAACTAGTCCCTCTCCTTCCCCGAGAACTGACGCATTCACACTAATAAATTTATGCATTTAAATAATTGTTTAGATTATCGACAAAATACGCAAATGGAGTACTATTTTTGACCTATCGCTTTCTGGATCTAGGGTTTTCTCGCTTCTTCAACACCAAAAATACAAACCCTAAAAAAACCATTGATTTTTTTAAAAACCTATTTCCTGTTTTTCTTTTCTTTTTTTTTTAAAAATAATTTTCTCCGAGACGGGAAAATTAGAAAACAAAATCGAAAATCAAAGAAATCAATCGAGGCGAAGAAGAAAGCAAGAAAGCAAGAAAAGAAAAAAAGAAGCCATCCATTATCAGTGTTTTTCAATTTTCTTTTGAGATCAAACACCCAAAAAATTCACAGATCTACTACGTAAACAAATCTGACCAAACAAAAGTGGAGAAACCCTTAATTTTTGCCCTTGATCCTTCAATTTGATTTCATTTCATTGTTATTGAACTTGCAAATCTGCAAAAAATCTGGTCAAATCTAAAGAGAATCGAATTGATCGATCGAACCAACTTGTAAAAACTTTCTTTTTTGTTCCTGTTTTTGTCGTTGTTGATGAACGAGATTTTGATGAGAATTTGAACGAGAAATTGAGGATCTGAATCTTTGACGATGAGTATGTACAAATCGGTTGTGTATCGAGGGGATGAGGTGGTGGGGGAGGTGGAGATTTATCCACAACAACAACAACAGCTAAAGGAAGAAGAAGATGGAGGAAAAATAATGGTGATGGAAGAAGAAATGAAGGAACTCAGAATAGGATATTTGACGCAAGGCAGTGAGAGATGTCCGCCACTTGCAGTACTACATACCGTTTCTAGTACTGGGATTTGCTTCAAAATGGAATCTACTTCTTCTTCTCAGGAATTTTCTCAGCTTCATCTTTTGCACTCCGAATGTACCAGAGACAACAAGGTATAGCCCCACCAATTGCCATCAACTTCAACAAAAACCCCGAATTAAGAAGAAAAAATTTGAGCTAAAACAAAAGGGGATTAATAAGTTTAAAAAAAGTAATGTTAAAATTGCCCAGAAACTAATACTTTGCTGGACTCTTTACTGGGACAAGTCTTTTTTAAGGACTTCATGTTGAAATTTTGACGATTTTTGCAGAGCCCATATACGTAATGCATGAACTTAGAGAATTTTAATGAACCAATTATAGTGCCTGATTTTGTAAGAACTGTCTGTCTGAACTGATACTGCATGAACTTCTGGAATTATGAGCATTTCTGAGAATTTTAGTGAAGTTGCTGATGCCCTAATCTTTGATGACTGTCTGAAACTTATATTTTTAGTTCAGAAAAGGAAATATGAAATGGTTTTTGTGTGAGTTAGAATGTTCTTCCTTTTTAAATTCTTGTGACAATTATAGTGAACCCATGAACTGTATGTACCTAGAAGGGAAATGAAAACAAGGTCTGTAAATTTGAATTGCTCAAAACCTTCAGCTAAACTCTTTGAAGCCTTATTCCTGAATTTTTTTTAAGTTGGATAGTGGGTACCATTTGATGGGAAATCTCTGAATTCACTTCAAATGTTTATGGGAAATTATTTTGTAATTGTTGCTGTTAGCCTGATATCATGAACTTAGTTTCTACTCTGAGGATGAACTTTACTCAGATCATATTTTACAGTTTAGAGTGAAAGCTGTCATGATACTTATGCTGGGTTAATTTTATTATATTATGTTTTTCTCTTTTGGACTTTTGGTGAATATTGATGCTAATATATTTGGTCCTTCCAGACTGCAGTTGTGCCTATGGGAGATTATGAGCTTCATTTGGTTGCAATGTATTCTAGGAGTAAAGATAGACCCTGTTTTTGGGGATTCCATGTTGGAAGGGGACTCTATGATTCTTGTCTTGTCATGCTGAATCTTAGATGTCTTGGGATTGTATTTGATCTGGATGAAACTCTCATTGTTGCAAATACAATGCGGTCATTTGAGGACAGAATAGAGGCTTTGCAGCGAAAGATGAATGCTGAGGGTGATCCTCAACGCCTTGCGGGTATGATGGCAGAAGTTAGGCGTTATCAAGAGGATAAGACTATATTAAAGCAGTATGCAGAGAATGATCAGGTTGTTGAAAATGGGAAGGTGATCAAGGTTCAGTCTGAGGTTGTTCCAGCCTTGTCTGACAATCATCAAGCTATTATTCGACCACTTATCCGGTTACAAGAGAAAAACATTATTCTGACACGCATCAATCCACAGGTATAGGTTTGTCAATTCCAGTAAAGGTCTTTTGCTTATTGATAATTTGTTTTTTTTTAATACATTGTGTTCATGGTGTTTTAATGCTGCCTTATTGCATCCTGTGGATGAATAATTCGATTGTATGCCAGTGATCTTGTAAAAACTTTTGCATGTTCTCTCATGGGAGTTGTCGTTGAACATATAGCATTAGTCATTTAGTTGAATTTTTATTTCCCCACAGATTCGTGATACCAGTGTTCTTGTGAGGTTGAGACCTGCATGGGAAGATCTCCGAAGCTACCTGACTGCAAGAGGGCGTAAACGTTTTGAGGTTTATGTTTGTACAATGGCTGAAAGGGATTATGCTTTGGAAATGTGGAGGCTTCTTGATCCTGAGTCAAATTTGATAAACTCCAAGGAACTGTTAGATCGTATTGTTTGTGTCAAGTCTGGTAAGCTAATTATTGAGTGCTTAGCTTGCAATTTGATATGTTTTCTGTCTAAGATGGTTGTTTTTGTCTAATTGATTGTTTGTGTCAACAGGTTTGAGGAAATCATTGTTTAATGTCTTTCAAGATGGAATTTGCCATCCGAAAATGGCATTGGTTATTGATGATCGCTTAAAAGTTTGGGTTGAGAAAGATCAACCTCGTGTGCATGTTGTTCCGGCATTTGCCCCATACTATGCTCCTCAAGCAGAAGTATGCACGATCAGAGATTGGCTTCTTTATGGGCTCTTTTTTATTTTTAAATGACAGCATACATGAGCTGTATCCACTTTAGTTTTCAACATGCACTTATTACAACCTCTTTATGTTGTAGGCAAATAACACTATTCCAGTTTTATGTGTTGCAAGAAATGTTGCTTGCAATGTTAGAGGCGGGTTCTTCAGGTAATAATGCTGACAACCTAATAACATTCTATATGTATATGATGCATGATATTACCTTGCCGGTCTTATAACTGAAGATTGAACAATTCAATGGTCTTATTTGTTTATGCCTTCTAAAATTTTTATTAAATAACCGTGGAAATTGATGATGACAGAGAATTTGATGAAGGGCTTTTGCAAAAGATACCTGAAATTTCATATGAAGATGATGTTAAAGATATTCCTTCACCTCCTGATGTGGGCAACTATTTGGTCTCAGAGGTTAGTCATGACAGCTTTTTCCTTTTTTCTAGTTCCCTCTGTCCTTAGTTGTACATTTATGGAGTTATAAACCATTTCTCAGTTTGCTACTTTGCTCCTATTTACTTATGTTTCTATGCCCTCACAGGATGACACTTCTGCTTTGAATGGAAACAAAGATCCACTTTTATTTGATGGCATGGCAGATGCTGAGGTCGAAAGAAGACTAAAGGTAATCGACATATTAGTCTCTCTCTTGATACATAGAGCCAAGGTTATGTAGTTTATTCTTATTTTTTGTACTCAGTACACTTATTATTTCTTCTTTGTTTCAGTTGAGTTAAAACTTGAGTTTATTTCTTCTTTGTTTCAGTTGAGTTAAAACTTGAGTTTATTTCTTCTTTGTTTCAGTTGAGTTAAAACTTGTTTCCATTACTTTTGCTTGTTTCATCCAGGAGGCAATTTCGGCTGCATCAGCAGTCTCTTCAGCAGCCATTAACCTAGATGCCAGGCTTGCTCCTTCACTTCAGTACACTATGCCATCTTCTTCAAGTTCAATTCCGCCGGCAGCAAGTCAGCCATCAATGGTATCATTTCCCAATATGCAGTTTCCACAGGCAGCTCCAGTGATTAAACCAGTGACTCCTGTTTCGGCCCCAGAACCAAGCTTGCAAAGTTCCCCAGCAAGAGAAGAAGGTGAGGTTCCGGAGTCTGAATTGGATCCTGATACAAGGAGGAGGCTCCTGATATTGCAACATGGGCAAGATACCCGAGATCACACACCCCCTGAACCTGCATTTCCCCCTGTAAGACCTACAATGCAAGTTTCAGTTCCGCGTGCACAATCACGTGGAAGTTGGTTTGGTCCAGAGGAGGAGATGAGCCCACGGCAACTAAACCGAGGAGTTCCTAAAGAATTTCCTATAGATTCTGAACGAATGCATATTGAGAAACATCGACATCCACCCTTTTTCCCTAAGGTTGAGAGTCCTATTCCCTCTGATAGACTTCTTCGCGAAAATCAAAGGTTGTCAAAAGAGGTAATCGATTCTTTATGGCAATCTGGCATGTTGCCCTGGTTAATGTGTTAAAGTGAAAACTGAAAAATTGAAGTTACCCCCCTTTGATGAAAATAATGTTCAGACTACATTACTCATTTGCAGGCACTTCATAGAGATGATCGATTGGGGTTAAACCATACACCCTCTAGTTATAATTCGTTTCCAGGTAAGCTGATGCAATTATTTGCGTTTGAAATGATCTTTTGATGTTTGTTTGGTTTTGAATGATTACTGGTGCAATGTTTTATTTATTGTTGTTAGTTTGATTGTTATAATATTGGTTATTCCACATTTAAGGTGACGAGATGCCTATGGGTCGAGCATCTTCTGGCCACAAAGATCTTGACTTCGAATCTGGACGAACTGTTCCAAGTGGAGAAACTCCAGCTGGAGTTCTACAGGATATTGCTATGAAGTGTGGAGCCAAGGTAAATAGAAGTATTGTATTATTTGAGTGTGTGTGTGTGTGTGTGTGTGTGTTTTTGTGCCCCCAAAAGGTTGTAATATTTGAGTTAGTCATGCGTTTATGTTTACAAATATTATATACTAATATGTTTTAATCTATATCATCATGTTCCTGCCTCTTATTATTTTTGGTTCTAAAACTTGTAGGTTGAATTTAGACCAGCTCTGGTTGCTAGCCTGGACCTGCAATTCTCCATTGAGGTTCCATAAACTCTTTGACTTGTATATTAGTTTTTATTTTGAAATGTGTATCATCCTTTTTTTTTTTTTTCACAATTAACTTGTTTTTAGTTTATGATTCATTATTTTTGGGTTTGTTTTATTTGGTATTTCATGATTTGAGGCGGAAACACCATCTTATCTTCTTTCTTGCCCATGTTAGGCTTGGCTTGCTGGGGAGAAAATTGGTGAAGGAATTGGTAGAACAAGAAGAGAAGCCCAGCGACGGGCTGCTGAAGATTCTATTAAAAACTTAGCTGGTAAGATCTCTTACTATTTTTATTCGTCCTTGTTGCACCATTCTATTGTTAATAGCAAATGCCTTTGCCCCCTTTCCCTTTACATTATGTATTAGGCCAATGTTATAAATACTCATCATTGGACAAGAAAATCACTTGATGGCTCAGCTTCACCAAGCTGAATAAGACATTGTTGACCAATAACTATTATGACTAGATTGGCAGGTTTCCTCGCCCATTAATTCTTTTAATCATGAAACCAACTTGTGCTGGTTTTGTCTCTGTTTCATCTCACAGGAATATCTTGTTGGCACGTTTCTTTTTCTTTGGTACATTGTTTCATTTTGGCTGTATTCTCGTTGTCTTTTTTTGAAAGGGCAATCCTGACTCTCTCATTATTTATTTACAGATACATATATATCACGTGTTAAGTCTGATTCTGGCTCTGCACAAGGGGATGTAAGTAGGTTGCCCAATACAAATGACAATGGCTTTCTCAGTAATTTGACTTCATTTGGGAACCAGCCATCGGCTAAAGAGGAATCTATGTCATTTTCAACTGCATCAGAACAATCGAGGCTTGTCGATCCAAGGCTGGAAGGCTCCAAGAAACCTATGGGTTCAGTCACTGCACTTAAAGAATTAGTGAGATTTCAGAGACTTCTAAGTTATTTACGCTTTCAAAGTGTTCAACTACTTGCACTGTTGTAATCTGTAGTTCTGATTGATGATGTGTGGTTTGTTTACAGTGCATGATGGAGGGCCTCGGGGTCGCTTTCCAAGCACAGCCCCCATCTTCATCCAATCCATTGCAGAAAGATGAAGTATATGCTCAGGTTTGCATTTCACAAATTGATTTATGAAGCTTCTTCATGGTCAATTCCTAGAACACGGTTTTTGGTAGTGAGGGACAAAGAAACCCCACAAAGAATTGAGATTGAAGACTTTGAGCTTCAGCTTGAACTGTGTTGTTTAATAGCCTGAAGCCCTGAACTAAGTAATCTCTTAATTCTTTGGGGATCTCTACTAGATTATACTCCACAATTACTTGGGTGGGATTAAAGAAATGAGAAGGTTTTCAGATATAGAAGCGGAATCCAATTTTTACATCCTTTAATAATATTAGCTACTTTTCACACTTAATGTAACAGTTTGTCTTTTTTGGTGATGTTTAGGTTGAAATAGATGGGCAGGTTTTAGGGAAAGGGATCGGGTTGACATGGGAAGAGGCTAAGATGCAGGTATTCCTTAAGTTGTATTTTATATTTAAAATTTTCTTATGTATGATTTTCAATATATCTTTCAACTGTATAACATCTGTTGCCTGGGCATCTGGACATGCTCATTTTTCCTTCCTCTTAGGCTGCTGATAAGGCCCTTGGAAGTCTAAGATCAATGCTTGGTCATTTTCCTCAGAAACGTCAGGGTTCTCCAAGGTGTGTCATCTTACTTGTAATTTACCTGTGGGGAAAAAGCAAATTGTTTTTCTTATTTGGTGTATCCTTGGTTATATGGACAAGGTCATTGCAAGGCATGCAAAGTAAACGCCTAAAGCCAGAGTTTCCAAGAGTTATGCAGCGGATGCCCTCTTCTGGTAGATTTCCCAAGAATGCTCCTCCGGTTCCTTGATGATCTAAATTCTTCTGGTAGATATCTCATTTTGTAGTGTAGCAGCTGTTATGACATCTGTACAGTACACAATATAGACAACCGGGTGAGGACTATTGATAACCTCCAACCCAAGTTGACTGTTAACCATGGAGTTTCTTGCCCTGGAGTGGAGCCGATGGGGGATGGGGGATATGTCACGACTTTAGTTCTCCAAAAAGCATGAGGAGATGTTTTGCAGAGGGAAGGCGATGCTTCAGAAGTTGCTTTCACCATCCTATCCCTGTCTCGTTGAAACATATTCATTCAGATTAAAATTTTGGTAATTTGTTTCGAGTTTTTCTCCTCAAAATGCTCAGCAGCCCAAAGCCCCCCCTGGGTGGCAGAGGAAGTTGTCACATTAGCCCTCTGCTCTATTCTTTTGGTTAATGCTGCCAGTAGCGAATTCTTAGCCGGAACTTGGTTATTTCTTGAAGCGGTAGTAAAAGGGCACTGATCGGAGGCAGGGCAGAGCTTCATGTTATTATTCTAAGACTCAACGGCGCTTTACTAACCCATAGCAAAGGTTTCTTACCATAGTCTAGAGCCCTAACCAGTTTGCTATCTCTCTCCATCCATGTGAAAATTACACTTTCGAAACCCGATTTTTACGGTTGTGAAGAAATTTGCTTAGCTCTCGGAGCTGATGTAACACAATTTTTGATGATTTACTACGAGTTGGCTTTTCTAATCATGTTCATGTTCCAATTATTCCTCTGGCTTTCTCCATTCTTGACCCTACGCTTCTTCATAGAATCTAGAACTATAAAGAGAGCAGAAAAAACTATCTACTATTTGTCAATTTGTGATGATTTTTGCAGAAAAAAGATGAATTTCTTTCCTTGAATGAAAAATCAATAAAAGGCTAAGATGAAAACTTGAAAATTACTCCATTCCTACAGTGAAAACGCAAGACTACCAGAAATCTTCCGATGTGACGTCGTTTGGCTCTTCATCAGCTTCAAGGACTAATTTGTAATTTCAAACCCGACCTCCGTAAAATATTTTTCTTGCCAAAAACAGTCACTTCCCGTCACCGTTAGGTATATAAAAAGTCAAAAATAAAGAAGCGAGAGGAAACTTGAAGGAAAGCGAAACTATTCTCTCTCGTTCTTCTCTTATTACAGTTCTCTAGAAAGGAAAGTGAAAAAAAAAAAAAAAAAAAAGCTAAAAATCTCCATTGAATTCCTTTCTCTACTTTCTTAGAGAAAGATGGCTTCTTTTGATGCGTACGGAATGGAAGGAGAAGAGATTCACGCTGCTCCAAATAACCATCCTTTTGGAGCTGACGACGAGAGCTACGACGATTACGGCTCTTACTCCAACTTCACCGACAACCAGCAATTCCCTGCCGATGGCGGTGACGTAGCGGTGGATCATGTGGCTTCCTCTCCTGAGATCTTCGGTTACGGATCCTCCGATCCATCCCCTGCCTACTCGCAATCTCCTTTCGGAACTACGATTCCCGTTGAGAATGGTAATGGAACCAATGGATTTGGTGGTGGAAACGACGACATCTTCTCTTCTGATGGACCTGTGCTTCCTCCTCCTGATGAGATGCACGAGGAAGGCTTCGCTCTTCGCGAGTGGCGACGGTGAGTAGCAGTATCAGTATTTCTTTTTCCCATATTGAATCGCTTGATTGTTGACTTGCGTTGTCTAGATTTGACCAGATCTGCTGGTTTAGAAATATTTCTCAGCTTAGATCTGCAGTGCTTTATAGTCCTTTACGTAAATTTAGTTGTTGCCATTGATTGAGCTAGGATGAATTCTAATTTAAATATTTTAATGATCCTTTCGTGTTTCTGGATCTGCTGCAGCAAGTAAGTTATTGTTTTGCTATTGGTTTTCTCGTTTATATGATGTTACTCATGAAGTTCAAATTTTTTGATCTCTTTGGTTGACGAATTAATTGAAGCTTTATTTCAATATATATTAGTCTTAGTTGATAGTTTGCCTCCTTGTAATCCATTACAGTTCATTAGCTGTTCAAATCAGGAAATTTTTTAATATACCAATGTTTACGGTCTCATAAGCCATTCCCCTTTAAGAATTGATGTAGATGATCCAGATCGGCCTTGAATTTGCAATTGAAAGATTATTTAATACTCTTCTTAATATATTATAATCTTATTATGATGATTGCCAGGGCATTACTAATGCATTGCTTTATTGTATAGCCACCTTTATGATATGAGAAAAATGTTTCACCGGCCTCAGGTAGTTGAATTTATAAAGTGCTTATTTTAAAAGCCTATTATAGTTGGAAAGGGCAATATTTCCAATTAAGTAGTTGTTGTAGGTTGAATGTCGAAAGAGCTCGTTACCTTCCAAATTATGGGCCTAGATTTGTGAGGACATCTAATATAAGTTCTTAAATGCTTGCTTGAAGATTTTACTTGTTAGACAATGCCATGTAATGAAATCAAGATTTGTAATTGCTCGATCTCAGTCATGAAATTCCTCATCTACTTTATATCATGTTTTTTGGTTCAACAATTCCTTCATGGCTGACTGGCATGATTGCATAATGGAATTACTGAAGATTGCATGTTCTACTATTTAATTAAATTTTCTCGAAATATATGAACTTATGAGTAGTTCTTAAGGCACCTTGGCTATTGTTAGACTGTTTGCAATCTCTACTTATGCTGATTTTGCGAAAGGAAGTTACTTTGTTTAGTAATACTGGGTGTATATGTGAAGCTTTATTTTAGTTTCTCGTTTGAAATATGCATTCCCCCATTTCTTTTTAGTTGCCAGCCAAAACTTTAATTCTTGATCTTCATTCTGTTGCTTCAGTCAAAATGCCATTCTGCTTGAGGAGAAGGAGAAGAAGGAGAAAGAGTTGAGGAACCAGATTATTGAAGAAGCTGAGGAGTATAAGCGTGCATTCTATGAGAAAAGGGAGAAAACTATTGAGACGAACAAAACCAATAACAGAGAAAGAGAAAAGGTAATTTTTTCAACAAATTGATACATTCATGCTTATGCACAAGTGCGCTCAATCTTAACACTTGATTGTTTGGACTTGGAGCAGCTGTACTTGGCTAATCAAGAGAAGTTCCATAAGACTGCAGACAAACAGTACTGGACTGCTATAGCTGAACTCATTCCTCGTGAGGTCCCTAACATCGAGAAGAAAAGAGGTAAGAAGGACCAAGAGAAGAAGCCATCAATAAATGTCATCCAGGGACCAAAGCCTGGAAAACCAACTGATCTTTCAAGAATGCGGCATATACTGGTGAAGCTGAAGCATACACCCCCACCTCACATGATTCCACCCCCTCCTGCTCCTGCAAAGGATGCTAAAGACGGAAAGGATGGAAAAGATGCCAAAAAGGGAAAAGATGCAGCTGCGAATGGAACTACATCTGCTGAGAATGGAGCACCTGCTGCATCTTCAAAAGATACCACCGCAAATGGTTCCTCACCGGAACAAGATGTTACTGCTGCAAAGGACCAACCTGCTGCAGAACCAGAGGCGACGGCAACAGCATAATTTCTTACAATACGTTAACCATGGTTTTTTCTTGCCCCATTCTTTTTTATTTTCCTCAAGATTTTGATTTTTTATTAAATTCCATATTACGATGGTATTTCCTTCACAAGGATTTAGTACCATTAGTTCTACTGAACTGTAATCTAAATTGGTTTTCTTGAACATTTCATGAGATTGGATTTTGAGATGTCATTTTCATTTGCTTACGGAATCAACTTTATGAACATATCTTCTGTTTTTTGGGTAAAGTTTTGTGCATATGAAGCAAATATAGTTGTGGGGAAAAAGCATCGTTTCAATCATTTATTCGAACATCAGAATTTTCCTTCTTCTCTTTTAAAATTGTCTTGTTGCTGTTCTGAAGCACCGAAAGCGTCCATACTCCATATATTAACAAAAGTGGGAAAATGGGTTTTCAATTTTCAGCAATTGCAACTAGCAAACAATCGGGCTAGTTGGAACAACTACAGCCAATAATTGAACCATTAAGCCCATCCAATATTTAATGACTATAGACATCAACATCTTGACAATCTGGTCTTTTTTTTTTTTTTTTTTTTGTTGTAGTAAATAGTGGTCCATATAATATCTTTATTCTTTTGTTTCCGTCAATCACAAAGGTTAGAAATCAAAATGAGGAAAATTTGCGTTTATTATTCAAAGTTCAAACATATACACTAGTCAGGAACAATAAAAATTGAAAATTAATTTTATGATGATCATTTTGATCTCATTTAAAGAAATCAAATCACACTAATCCGGTTACATACGCATTTGACTAAGATTTTTCCTTTCTTTTAATGAATTTTAAAAATAATAATACTAATTTCATAAACAAAAATGAGGAGGAAGAAGAAAAATGGGAAATTACATAACTAAAACTACTATGGGACATATACTCTGGCTGGCTATAGGTATCTTCTTCTAACTCTGGCTTCTAACTTACAAGAGGAGAATGAAATTTCACCCTATGCAATAATGCTTCGAGCCCAAAAGAAAATTTGAGTTGAATCTTCATCTTGGGGTTACCTGAGTAATTGTCACAGGAACAGAGCTCATCTGATAACTGCTGGATACAGCATATGATTGGTTTGACTTCTTACTTGAAGAGGCCGCGTCCTGATCTTGAAAGAAGCCTGGAGCTGTAAGCACTTTCTCATTGAGCCGAATATTTTTTGTAAGCATTTCTATAACCTGGCTCATTAGAGGCCTTCGGTTGGCTGTTGATTGTGTGCAGAAAAAGGCTACTTTCATGTATCTAATGACTTCTTCCTCTGGGAATTCCCCAAGATCAGGATCCACGAGCTCGATGAGTTTCCCTTCTTCATAGAGCTGCCATGCCTATTAACCGAAACCACAATTGTGGGATGACAATTAGATATTAGCATTTAATCATATGATCTTATTTGATGATACAGCAGAGTAAAGCCTGAAGCTAAAAGGAAAACTGCAGAATTATGATAAATACGAGTAATACAAATAAATGCTTACCCATTCCAAGAGGAGCTTGTCCATGCCACCCCAGTTTGTTTTTGAGCTGCTTCTGCCGCTAATTATTTCAAGTACTAGGACACCAAAACTATAAACATCAGCCTTCATGGTTAATTGACCACCTAAAGCGTATTCTGGAGCCAAATAACCACTGCATTGAACAGAGCATCATGAGTCATTACCATTTCCTTTGGTTTTATCCAAAAACAAAAATTTTTTAAGAAAAGTCCTATCGTGCAGGGTTTTTCATGCATTCAATGCTGGAATTCTGATTATTCCTACTATAGCTCCAAGAGGAATGCGACTCTTGATGATCTATAACCAAAGAAAGTTTGATGAAGCACTGCAGTGCCTCATCTTTTCCTACTTCCTGATATAGCTGATCTTACTTGACATAGAGTATGAATTCAGCTATATGCCTACAATATTCTTAATAAGAAACAATATACATTAAATGCACATGCTATTCTCTTACTAACTATACACTTCTCTTCTGTACTATGTTTACAGTATCTTGTTCTTTCAAGGGCTTTGTTCACATGTATCCAATGCTGATTATATGGACCCCGTATCTCTCTTGAGCTGCCAAAGGCATCCCCTTAAAGATCAAATACGACTTCATGTTGAATTCCAAATAAAATCAATAAGCAGATTGGGATCTTTACCAGCTACCTAGTGGATAATTTCTCTAAAGGAGTGCCACCTCACAGAAAATTTCAAAAGAGAAGGAAAAAGGAAAAAACAATTATATGATGTTGAGCAAGAGCAAAATGATAAGCATGACATACGTTGTTCCTGCTATTCTGGTGCTAATGTGAGTGATATCATCAGGAAAAAGTTTAGCCAACCCGAAGTCTCCAATTTTTGGGTTAAAGTCTTTGTCAAGAAGTATGTTACTAGATTTGATGTCTCTATGAACTATATGCGGAACAAGTTCTTCATGAAGGAATACAAGAGCCCTAGCAATACCCATGCAAATAGCAGATCTTTTGCTCCAGTCCAGTTTTATATTTGTATTCCCTGCAACAGCAAGGAAAGAAAAAGGATATTTTAGTCTTCCCCAGTATTCACTTCCACATAGACACAAAAACCATTAGACCATCTCTTACCTAACAAAATTTTATCAAGACTCTTATTTTCTACATATTCATAGACCAATATCCGATTTGTTCCTTGAACACAGCACCCAACCAACTCAACAAGGTTTGGATGCTTCACATTTGATATTGTATTGATCTCTGTCAAAAATTCGCGCACTCCCTGCTTTGATTGAGCAGAAAGTGTCTTCACAGCAACTTCAGTTCCATCTTTCAAAACTCCCTGCCAACATTAGGATTGAGTTACTATTCCACTATGAAGGAAAAGAAGTCATCATGATTTCTGAGTTATTGATTGCAGAGTTCCCTTCCTCCATTACCCTAAATAGAGGAACCAAATTATCTAGGGGAACATAATTTGGGCCAAGAGAACCAAATATAGATTCATTGAAAATCAAAGCTGAAAGCAAACTTTCTGCTAAAAAGTTCATATTTTCAGTATAGTTTGCTGTCAGCAAGTTCCTACCATTTTGAGCAATCAATTATACTTATACATGTTCATTCTAGCTTCCAGCATCAAATTTCATCTTTCCCTACTGAATCTAACAATTCAATGGATTCTATCTACTTTTATTCAAGTTAAAAAAAAAATGTAAATTTAAAGCACACACCTTGTAAACGGTTCCGAATCCACCACGTCCTATTTTATTGCTTGAATGAAAATCATCTGTTGCTAATCTCAATTGATTGTATGAGAAATGGTTGACTCTTCGAAGCAATTCCTCTGCCAATTTACAAATAATTATTTAATGATCAAAAGAAAGGACAACACTTTACCATACAATTTAGAACAAAAGGTTAAAGAGAATCCTTCCTCACCGTCGATTCCGCCGGGAGCCTGAGCAGCGCTCCGTTTCCGGTTAACAATTGATCCACCAAAACAGCCGCAACTCATATTTTCTCACTCCTAACTGAATCTTCCCAGATCACATCACTTTATGCCCTTTTTTACTATAAAAAATCATAATAAGTAATCAAATTAAGACTCACGGAGCTCTCATTTTCATTTATTTTAACCAAAATAAGCATTGATTTATGTTTGAACTTTTGCAACCAAAAGAAGAAAAAAAAATGCCATTTCTACTTAAATTTAGCAGTTTAATTACTTGAATTCGAACAAAATTTTCAACTATCAGCTGCTGATCGCCATATTACTATATTCCAACGTTTCAAAAAAAAAAATTTGACAAAAAAGAACTTTTTAGCAACGAAAAATTACCTTAGATTGGAGGGAAGATATGAAAGAAAATGAAAATATTTTCTTGAGTGTTTTTGTTTGAAAAAATTGTCCTTTTGGGCAGAGAATTTTGCTGAGTATTAATGAAAGAATGGTTGGATTTGGTATGAAGCGAGAATGAGTCAGGACTCACCACGAGTCATTGATTTTTCATTTTTTTCCTTTTCATTTTGGTTAAAACTCAGGCTAACCTAATATGGGACGTGTTCCCACTTTTCCTTCTCCCACAAAGAAAGCGACCGTTTTTTTCCATTTTTCTGTTTACAGAAAGCGACCGTTTTTGCTCCATCTTCCTTCCATTTAGCCGCCTATTTAATATTTTAATTTGTTATTATATTACTATAATTGTTTCCAATTTTACTTCAAAAAATAATTGTTTCCAATTATTGCTTCATTTTTTTTCAATTATTTTTATTTGTATTTGAAACCATATTTATTTAAGTATTTTTGACAGATAATTTATTATAAAAAAGAAAAAGAAAAAGAAAAACACTACGTATGCTTTGGTGGAGATCTATCTGTTATTCTTTAATCTTAACTCATTCTATTTGTATTTTAATGGATTTTCTTAAGAAAAAATAGAAAAACAAAAGAAGCTTCCTACATTTTTGTTTTATTATGAATTTTCAATGCTTTGATTTAGCAGGCCGGAATTCATATGTTAGAAATAGTTTATGTTTTTGAATTCAATCTTTCTTTTTCAACTCATGAAAAAATAGTTGATGAATCTTTTTTTTTTAGGTTTTATGCAATTGTTTTTTTTTTTTTGAGTGAAGGTCTTATGCAATTGTTAATTAATTAATATACTAAAAGTTTATAAAATATAGTGTGCATGGTGGAATAATAATGATGGATAAATCATACTGGTTCTCCTCTTGTTCTATGGTTGGACGCTTGCCGTTCATCCCTAAGTACTAGGGTTCGAGTCCCAGTATCGTTCATTCTGAAAACAAAAAAAAAATGGATAAATCATAAATGATGAAATGAGGATAAGACCGGACCAAATAAGACGTTAGGCAAACAAGAAAATTTCGTTAAATACTTAAATTAATATTCAAAACCAGAAAAATTAAGAGATAATACCACATATTATATTTATTTATAATATTTTTCAAAATAATTTCAAAGGCAAAAAAAGGATTCTTCAATAAATTCTTCATTTCTGGCCCAAAAAAAAAAGTATTCTTCATTTAGAAATTAGACCTAAGCGGCTTTGCTTTTGCATGTATTTATTAACCTAAAGCAAAATATAGAAAGAAGTTACATAGAGGATGTTTTGCTGACATCATCTCTAACGTCATACTGTTGTGTTCTACTTTAAGGGAACCCATGGCCATGGCCATGCTGCCCGAAAATTGAGCTTTATAGAAGTTTGAAAGATTTTCTGGCTTGAGTAGAAAATACAAAGCTTAGAAGGGTAAAGTGGGGTCAGCTTAATTAATAAAGTAACGGTCAATATTAGTATTAGCTTAGCTGGCTTGCTCTCTCTTCTCTTTTATGTATTTACAGCAAAAAGAAACAGAGTTGTTCTTGTTTCAAATTTGATCAACTAAAACGCGTAGTTGAGTTAAGGATTAATTCCCTATTTTTAATAAGGTAAAGTCTTAACCAACTCCAAAGTAAACAAACGATGTCGTATCATATGATTGAACGAATTGTTGACAAAACAAGTGTAGTGTGTTTATGGTTTCCCTCCACTCAAGTTACTTATGATGATGCAAACCATTGACTTACTGCAGCTAAAAAGGCCTTTTTATTAAAAAAAAAATTATAGATAATGATGATTGGTCTATGAATACAGTGAATTTTCAATACCTAAGTTATTTTCTTTCTTGAAGAAAAAACGAGGATTGAAATCTTATTCTGATTAGTAGTTTTCTTTTTGTTCCAAAAATTTTGATTAGTCCTTTTAGGTTCAGCCTTGCTTTTGCCTAACTTCCGACCCCCCAGAAAAGGAATGACACGTTTCCACTATCCAATCCAAACGTCTAGAAGTCTATTGTTGGAGAAAAAAACAAGTTGAACGGACACTGTTTTTCAAATCCGACAAAGGAATCAGAGGAATTTTCTATATATAGCAGAGAGAAACAAGAAAAGTAACCCAGACAGCATTTCAAATTTTGGTCAAGTTTGAGCAAAGAAGATGAAGCTTCGAGTTCGACCTTCAAACCACAAATTTAATAGTAATAACTCATTACATTTCTATCAACTAGTATCATTTTTGTAACATTGGAAATATATCAAAATGAATGTCAGTCTTTTCTTAAGTTGTCTGTTGTCCTCCAAGTATTGGTCCAAATTCTGTTATTGCAATGACCGTAACAATGTTCAAAGTCAATTTTCAATCTTATAAGCCACATGTATTCTATTACGCAGGATTGAAAGGCACAACACAACAAAAGGCAAGCAATATCATCAAAGCTCAACAAAAGACCTCAGGCTAGCTAGATTTTCAAATGCTGCATCTCTTTCAGACAGCTGACGCTTCCTTCGCCACAGGGTTTGGGTTCCAGAATGTTTTCCAAGTAGTAGCTCATATCAAGGGAGTCAGACCATGGATAGACCGCCAAACATATTCCGTCAATGCCATTCTTCAGATGAGGGATGCAATTCTAACTCATGCAGTAATAGACCAGCAGCATCGGCACCCCTAGGTCAAGGCATATTCTACACAGAATTCAGAAAGAGAGAAGAACTTCATGACCTTAGAAATATATGTTAATGAAATGGAATGAGGTAAGGTTCCAATATGATACTTAAAACAGCATTTAATGTTTTTTATAAAACAGCATTTAGAAGTCTTTCTAAAACACACAAATCAGAATCCAAATTTATTTGGTCTATCAGTATGCCTCACTAATTAGAGACAGATTCAGGCATGATTTACTTGATTTATGAGCTGCCTAACAATCATTCATAGCATTTCAGTGCCTGGTTTTCAATAAATTAGATGATCCCATACCTGCATTTGTGGGCCAATTGATGCTTCTACAACCTCAGGCAATACTGTATAATTTCCATCAATGTAATGCAACCGGACCTGGATACTGCTACTCCCAATCTGAGAAACTGGTAAAAGATGTGCTAGACCAGCGGTACGCCTACAGAGATCCATAAGAATGAGGAAAAGGTCCTTCATCTGCATAGAAACATATGATGGTTATTATATCACAGAAACAACCCAGGCTGCCATCATTGATTCCTCAAGGCAGAATCCTAAAATCTATTTGTTCCTCAATACACAATTACTGATGGAAAATTTCAAATCAACATGATATATTCTTAGCAGACACAATTATTTGTGGTAGTAGCAATCATGCAAACATAATTATATAGAGTTACTACCTCCTCAAACGATCCTTGACCAGCATTCCCAGACTCCATCTTGAATCACCCAGCAGGACCTTCCTCAGCACCTTTCCAAACTGACCAAACTCCAGGTACTACCTGTCCAGCTCTTGAACCCTGGGCTTCATCAGCCCTAGTCATGGTTGTTGTTGGCTTAACAGAAACAGAATTGACCTCCTCCATCTTTCCAGGAGCCCCAGGCTCTGGTTTTTGTGGATTTGCATCAGAAGTTCTTTGTGCAAAGAGAGGTGGTTGCGCTTGCTGAAAGAAGAAGCAGAATAGTAGAAGTTGACACAATCTATGAAGTAAATGGCCCTCCCCAATGAGCCTAACAGCTGGTGTTCCAGGAAAAGTTCCCATGTTAATGCTTATTGGCATGAAGGAGGATGGACCGATGGGGTTTGGAGTTGAATTGGAGACTCCATCAGTTGAGCTACTAATCATAGCAGTAGCTGTAGTACACTGTACCCAAGCTTGTATCAGCTGTAATATATGATACTATGTTTTAGGATGACAAATGAAAGTAATCTAGAATTTCAAATCAAGAAGGGTTAAAAGATATGAAGTTCCTGAGGAATACACCCATTAATGGTGAAAAAAACATTTCTTTTTATAAATTTTCGATATCAAAAGATTGTTGCATACTGACCCTGGCTTGTTGCTGGAGCTGCTGAACTTTGGGTAGGACTTGCTACCATATTGCGGTTGCTGCCATGCCAGTACCAGAAGTGACAGCATGACTTGCCAATGTGCAACAAAAACTTGCATAGCGCCGCCACCCTGTTTATCCAGAACAGCATAAACATAGGCCTGCATATCACATCAAAGTAGGTAATATAAGATAACTAAGCAAGGTCCACTGAGAAAAAAGCTTGTGATAAAGCAGTGCATAGAGTATTATCATTCTTTGGAGATGAGACCTGAATACTCTGAACAAGGGCTGGATCAACAGCCATTATTTCAGGATCAACGCTGGATAACCTCTCACAGATGCCTGCCATTTCTGATACTAAAGCTGAAGGATTCACCAAAGTTGATTCAATTCTATTTCCAAGCATATCCAGCAAAAGCCTTGCTTGAATATCTAGAACCATTGCCCTAATAACCTCTTGCACATTTGTACCTTCCAGGAGTATCCTGTCCAGACTCTGCAGTGTATACAGACAACTCATAAACTCAACAAACAGGTAAAAAGAAAAACGATATTTCATCAGACTACTGAAAATAAAGATGATGAGAGCTCCATACTGCTGCCTGTGCTGAATAGAAGGGAGTGAATTAAAATCCGCTTCTAAGACAGCAATCACGCTGTTCAAAGAAACTGAAAAAACAAGATTCATCAAAAACTAAATAATCATAGATAGTAATGTAAAATGCACATGTGAAGAAGATATATATAACTGGTCAATAAACCATTAACATATAGTGAAAGCAATTTTACCAATGCCATCTTCAGCAGCACTCTGTGTAAAGCCAACAACATCCCACCAATCAACTCCAACCAAAAGAAAAACAAACGTGCCACTATTACTCAAATGAAACAGTTTGATTACTTAAATTTGAACAAAATGTTCAGCTATCAGCTGCTGATGGGTGATGGCCATAGTACTACTATATTCCAACGTTTCAAAAATAAAAATTGAAAAAGAAAAGAACATTTTAGCAACGAAAGATATAATAAAATTACCTTAAGAGAATAAAAATATTATCTTGAGTGTTGTTGATCCAAAAAATTGTCCTTTTGGGCAGAATTTTGCTGAGTTTAATGACAGAAGAGTTTGTTCTTTTTGAAATTGTACTAACTCAAGTTTGCATTGAAGATTAGGAATCAGTACAGAAAATGTGCGAGAATTAAAGAGTCATCAAAAGAGTTTTACAAACACCAAACCTCAATAACAATAACAATTAAATTAGATTTGCAACTTCCTATTTCCCTTTACACCAACAAATGGTGTCTAGGTCAGAACATTTTTCTACAGCTCTTGCTAAAAACATACATAAAAGTAAACCGATTAATGAACTTGTCCTTCAATCTGGGCAAAAGGTGGTTGATTTGATGATGCTGGTGGAGGCATTGCCATTGGTTGAGCGTCGTCTTTAAATGTTGAATTGCTGATATCCATTGCTGCAAGTCCTTCTAACTCTTGAATTGCTCCGATTGCACTGATGTTGCTTTCACTCGTGAACTGAGGTTTTAGTACTCCTACTGCTTGCTTCACTCTTGACTGAAAGAATTCAAGTTTCCTCTTAAGATCCCCATATGCAGCTGCTGACGCCTTTGATTCAGCTCCTTCAGTGTTCTTCTTTGGGCGGCCAACGGGCTTTCCAGTGGTCTTCCTTGGCGTAAGAGGCTTAGCAGCAGAAACCCCACCAAGCTTGGGAGGTCGACCTCTCCGCTTCCCAGGGACAACGGCGGCGGCGGCAACAGCAGCTGAAGTAACGCCTTTGGGCCTTCCTCTTCCTCTGGGCCTTCCTAAATTTTGAACAACACCAGTGACAGTAGTAGTAGTTGCAGCAGCGTCAGCATAAGGAACAGCCACGGGTTGACCCTGGATCGGCAAAACAGACTGCGGAGGCAACTGATTCATGGCCTTAGGCGGCCGTCCACGGCCCCTTTTCACCGAATTAGCAGCCACCACTGACCTCACAGTCTTGGGCTTTCTGGGTCGACCGGGGCTCTTCTTAAGCCCAGTCTTCGGCGGACGTCCCCGACCCCTCCGAACACCAAGTTGAACTTGAACGGGAACGGGACCGGGAACGGGAACGGCGGGTGCATTATTCTTCCTAGGCCTACCGGGAGATTTCCTAGGCCCTCCAGCTAAGGGAACAGTGACAGTGACAGGCTGCTGAGTAGGGTTAGGGTCGACAGTTTGGAGAGTGGGCTGAGAAATGGGCTTGGGCTTTGGAGGACGGCCGCGGCCTCGTTTAGGCCCAGGAGAAGCGTCGGGAGGATTCGGATTCGAAAGAACAGGAACAGGAGCAGAATCCGGAATGAAACCCTCAGATCTAGCAGTAGAAGCGAGCTTGTAAGACTTCTTAACCATAACGAGTAGCCCGTTGTTTTTCAAACGCTTCAAGTGGTGAGTCAACAACGCCGAGTGTGTCGGTGGCAAGTCTTTGTGAGTTGACTCGATATACTTAGCTATCGCCCTTTTACTCGACCCGTTGCTGTCTTTCAAAGCCCCAATCGCTTCAACAATCATGTCAGAGTAAGGTGGGTGGCTAAAATTCGGAGGCAGACCACCGGTGGCCACCGTGGTAGGGTTGGCGACGGCGGGGGCGGGGGCGGGGGCGGGGGCGGGGCGGGGCGGGGGCGGGTGCCAGTGCCGGTACCGGTGCCGGTTGCAAGACGGGGATGGTGGAGATTATAGGCGGGGGATGGATCGGGTGAGGAAGGTGAGGAAGGTCTATGGGGATCGAAGAGAGAGAAGGGTCCATCTTTTTCTCTCTATTTTTTTTTTTTTTTCGGATATGGATGAAGATTTTTTGAAAGGGGTAAATTTGGTAGAGAGAGAAAGATATTTATTCCCAAAGGAAAAAAGATGTAGCCGTTGGGGAAGAATAGACTGAACAGTTGGACTTGATATGATATATGGTAAGAGCGTGCGAGAACGAGTCATGACTCACCACGAGTCATTGATTTTGAATTTTTTTTCCTTTTCTTTTGGTTAACTCAAACTCAGGTATGGAAGGGACGTGTTCCCAATTTCCATTTTCATCCTTCTTCTTCAATATTATAAATAAATACTTATGATGATCAAAATTCAATCTTTCATCTTGAATATTCATACCTTGGACTTTTAATTATATCGAGTGTTCAGAATTCTCTATATATATTGATCAAAAGACGTTAAATTTAATGTAGTAAATAACGATGGATAAATCAAAAAAACATAAATGATACAATGAGGATACGACCTAATAAGAACAAGAAAGCTTCATAAATGATGAGATGAAGCTTCAACCTTCAAAGCACAAATTAATATATGGCTCGTTACAATTCTATCAAATATCATTTATAGCATTCTTACACCAAAGAGCTGCTAACAAAAAGGTCATTTAGAAGAGGGGATCAATATGAATACATTTCTCATTCACATCCCTTCTTGGGTGGCTCAGAATTTCTGGGTTACAAGTACTCTGTCATTTATCAACAAAATTTACAAGATGAAATAATAAGGATATGGGTTCTACAATTAATGATGATAACTCACTCTGAAAAATAGAATTCTACTGGTTCAATCTTCAAGTAGCCCGGAATTGTGAGCAGCAGCCACTACATGAAAACAGTATGTCACTCTTCGAATATATACTGATTCTGCAACGGAGAGCAACCAGCTACGATGTATATTTTGTCACATAAACTGATAAAAGGAGAATAAAAATAGGCCCAGCTAATAAATATATCCTGTCAAAAGCATCATCTATACAACTCGAACCCAAGTTCCGCCACACATAGGACAACCATAAGCCCAACGGCTGATCCACCAAGTTTCCCGTTCATTTTGATTAGGTTGATTGGTTGAACCAGGTGAAGCAAAAGCAGAAGTCTGCCGCAAGCATCTTATGCACTGCATTCCAAGACAGCCAAAATTACCAAAATAGAATCCAAGCAGATCAGACAAAGCACAACACAACAAAGTAAACGGTTGCTATTATGTAATTGTCAACAAAGGCAAGCAATATCATCAAAGCTCAACAAAAGACCTCAGGCTATTCTCTTGCAAACAGAACATGTGGCAATTCATGCCATCATGTGGGTTTTATCCGTCTTAGTGTCAGTAAGGCACAAGGAAGAAACCCCCCCAAATATTGGAATGGAAACTTTTTAAAATTTTCATGTGGTAATACAAGTAATACCACCATAACACAAACCCAAAAGCTCAAGATACAATGAATATAAATAAGGTATAAAAGTTTAAGAAGACTTGATCTCTAACCTTGTACCAAACACCTTCAAGACCAGTCTTCCACACAGCAGTCACAACATCTCTTCGAGATCCCATTATACCAAGATATGCACCCAGGCCAACCGAGGTGTTTAAACCAAATGCTGCATCTCTTTCAGACAGCCGACGCTTCCTTGGCCACAGGGTTTGAGTTCCATAATAGACATCAGAATTTTCTGAGGAACTCATATCAAGGGAGTCAATAGAATTACTAAGCCTGGGAGAATCATCAATTGGGCCCATATCCTCAGGGTCAGACCAAGGACCACCAAACATATTCCGTCTATGCCATTCTTCAGATGGGGGATGCAACTCTAACTCACGCAGTAATAGACCAGCAGCATCTGCACCCCTAGGTCGAGGCATATTCTACACAGATTTCAGAAAGAGAGAAGAACTTCAGGACACAACAAATATGTTAATGAAAAGGAATGGGGGGAAGGATTTAGTATGATACTAAAAACTGCTATTAAATGTTAGATAAGAAATCCACTCTGTACATTAAGACGACTTTCTAAAACACAACTCAAAATCCAAATTATTTGCTCTACCGGTATGCCTCACAAATTCGAGACAGATTCAGATATGATTTACTCGATTTGTGAGCTGCCTAACAATCATTCACAGCATTTCTGCGACTGGTTTTCCATAAATTAGATGATAAAATCCCATACCTGCATATGTGGGCCAAGCGATGCTTCAACCACCTCAGGCAATACTGTATAATTTCCATCAATGTAATGCAACCGGACCTGGATACTGCTACTCCCCACCTGAGAAACTGGTAATGGATGTGCTAGACCGGCAGTGCGCCTACAGAGATCCATAAGAATGAGAAAAAGCACCTTCACCTGCATAGCAACATATGATGGTTATTATTATATCAGGATAACAACCCAGGCTGCCATCATTAGTTCCTCAAGGCAGAATCCTAAAATTTATTTGTTCCTCGATACACAACTACTGATGGAAATTTTCATTTCAACATGATATATTCTTAGCAGAGACAACTATTGGTGGTAGTAGCAATCATGGAGACAATAATGATATACAATTACTACCTCCTCAAACGTGTATCCTTGACCAGCATTCCCGGACCCCATCTTTAATCGCCCAGCAGGACCTTCCTCAGCACCTTTAGCTCCAGGTACTACCTGTCCCGCTCTTGATCCCTGGGCTTCGTCACCCCTAGTCATGGTTGTTGGCTTAACAGAGACAGAATTTACCTCCTCCATCTTTCCAGGAGCCCCAGGTTGAGGTTTTTGTGGATTTGCATCAGAAGTTCTTTGTGCAAAGCGAGGTTGTTGCGCTCGCCGAAAGAAGAAGCAGAAAAGTAGAAGTTGACACAATCTATGAAGGAAATGGCAGTCCCCAATAAGCCGAACAGCTGGTGTTCCAGGAAAAGTTCCCGTGTTAATGCTTATTGGCATAAAGGAGGATGGACCAATGGGGTTTGGAGTTGAATTGGAGACTCCATCAGTTGAGCTACTAATCTTAGCAATAGCACCCTGTACCCAAGCTTGCATTTGTGTGCTTCCTGTTGAACTTGTGGTCCCACTTTGACCAGCTGTAAAATATGATACTATGGTTTAGGATGACAAATGCAACAAATCTATAATTTCAAATCAACAAGGGTCAAGAGATACAATGTTCCTGAGGAAAAACATTTCTTTTAATAAATTTTCGATATAAAAAGATTGTTGCATACTGACCCTGGCTTGTTGCTGGAGTTGCTGAACTTTGGGTAGGACTTGCTACCATATTGCGGTTGGTGCCAGTCCCAGCGGTAACAGCATGACTTGCCAATGTGCGACAGAAACTTGCATAGCGACGCAATCGTGTTATAAAATGAGAAGCCAGATCCAGAACAGCATCAACATAAGCCTGCATATCACATCAAAAGTAGGCAATATAAGATAACTAAGCAAGGTCCACTGAGAAAAACGCTTGTGATAAAGCAGTAAATAGAGTATTCTCATTCTTTGGAGACGAGACCTGAATACTCTGAACAAGGGCTGGATCAACAGCCATTGCTTCCGGATCAATGCTGGATAACGTCTCACCAGATGCCTGCCATGGTTCTGATACCAAAGCTGAAGGATTCACCAAAGCTGATTCGATTCCTTTTCCAAGCATATCCAGCAAAAGCCTTGCTTGCATATCTAGAACCATTGCCCTAACCTCTTGGGCATTTGTACCTTCCAGGAGCCTGCACTTTATCCTGTCCAGACTCTGCAGTGTATGCAGACAACTCATAACTCAACAAACAGGTAAAATAATAACAATATTTCATCAGACTACTCAAATAAATATGATATAAGTAAAATAATTAAGTCCCAGGAAACACATACAGGTCCATACTGCTGCCTGTGCTGGATAGAAGGGAGAGAATGAAAATCCGCATCTAAGACAGCAATCACACTGTTCAAAGAAACTGAAAAGCAAGTATCGTCAACAACTAACTAAACATAGATAGTAGTAATGTAAAATGAACACGTGAAGGAGATAAATAACTGGTCAAAAAAACATTAACAAGTAGTGAAAGCAATTTTACCTATGCCATCTTCAGCAGCACTCTGTGTACAGCCAACAGCATCCCACCAGTCAACTCCAACCAAAAGACTCCACCAAAACCTGCTCCAAGATAAAAGAAATACCATGTCACTAGGTTATCTTAACAAAAAAATATCCTACCACCCAGTCCCTGAACAGACATTAGTTTAATTTTGAAGATACCTCTCAGCAATAGCACGTTCCCAGGTCGATGAGTTGGACTTTGTTTGACTACTTGGAACTGCAGGAGGAAGAACACGAATTATCTTCAATATGGTGCGGTCCTTGCTAGTGTCATGCCAAACAGAAGCTGAACAACAGCTTGTTGAAGAGAAGGCAGGAGCAGCAATCGCAGATCCAACATTAATCTGGTAGTTATCAACAGGAGTAAAGTTTGGACCAGAAAAAATGTGAACTCCACCCCGAAGAAAAGAAATAGCAATCTCCCCGCCGTGAGCAGAATATACAATTCGAGCAAGAGTTCTAACATCACTCGGAAGATCAAAGGGATCAAAACTGACTCTCTTCGACTTCTCAGCACTCAAATCAGATGCTTTTCGGGCATCAGAAGTTGCTCCTGCTGGAGCTGCTGGCTGACTCTTAAAGTCATTAGTTGGGGGTATGCTTGTATCCACTTTAGAAACCCAAACAGTTTGCATAGGAGCTTGCCCACCAAAACTGGAGGAAGGGTTCCCAAATATATGATGGATAACAACAGGCTGCAGAGATGACTCCCACCGTTGCACTCTCCAGCCTGTGATTGTAGGACCTTCATCTGGATCATAGGGGGACATGTATTGCCCTGCATATATGAAATCAATTAATTTGCACAATGAGCTCCAGGATGACACAAAAATCAAATTAATAGCTGGTAAACCAAAGTACCTTCAACAATTACAACAGCAATCACAGAACCACCACGAGTTGGATCAAAGGCAACAGCAGTTACTCCAGACCCCCAAGTAGTGGTTGCTGCAGACTGTGCAGCAGCCTCAGGACTGACATATGCTGAGAAGTTTGAAACTGGCGAGCAATGTAGTGATACAGCATCATTAAAATCTTGATCGGTTGACTTCTTCCCTTGCTTAGCTTCAGATATCAAATATTCTTGCCAACTAAATAAGTATGCAGCCAACGGGGCAAAACCTGCCCAGTTAGGTGGATTAACTGAAGGTGGGATTCCATTGCTTGTGCTGGTCTTTGCCGTAGCTTGAAATCCATTTCCAGGGCCAGGTGTAACCTCCCAGACAACAATAGTAGATGGGTTTACAATTGGAACACCTGCCACATGCATGGCACCACTGTCTGTTATTATAGCGTCAGCAGCCATGATCCCACTAGGCCCAGCACCCAATATTCCCTTGCTCGTGCAAAACCACTTTCGTGCGGTACTACCCTGAGTAGGAGGCCACTGAGACCAGTGAAGTTGAACAGACCCAGAGGAGAAGACGGAACAAACACAAAGAAAATTGGGCCACCTGGCTGAAAAGAAACAATTTTCTCATCAGATACAAAAAAAAAAAAAAAAAAAAAAAGAGACACTAGTCGGATTTTATAACAGTAGTGATAAGACAGAAGGGGAAAAAATCCATTTACCAAGCTACAACGAAATAACTCATAAAAGAAATCAAACTTAACTATCAACAATGTTACAAATTTACTTGCTATTCCAAATCATGAAGAGAACACAATGCACATTTTGCAACTAACTAAATTCCGAGATAGACCTCAACTTTCTGGAAAGAAATTATTCTAGCAAATAATTACGAAAAAGCAACAAACCTGAATTTTGAGATTGCTGGGAAAGAAATTTTTCCTCAAAAGTTGACTTCGAGTTTGCAGGATTACTAGATTTTGAGGAAAGCCACCTATACTGATTTTTAAACAAATAAAGCAATAGCAAAAGTGATCAGATGACAATATAGCAGTAATAAGGACAAAAAAAGGACAAATGAGCAAAAAATATATGTTCAAAGAACCAAAATGATTATTAAAAAGGGAACAACATAAAGAATGCTCCTTTCTCATCTTTCTTTTTCTTTTTCTTTTCTTTTTTCTTTCTTTTCTTTGAAGGCTTTATTGATAGAGACAGAAGTAACATCACTATCATTTTTGCAAATATAATGAGAACTTTAAGGCAAGTAATTCAGATGAGCCAAGAACAGAATACACTATAAGCATAAATTACAAGATGATTCATGCCTCGAAGATCTATATTATCAACTTAGAAAACAGCAATAATATTTACCGGAGACACCCCTGACAACCACTTTGTGACAACTGCAATATCCTGCCGCCATTCATGCTCTCGCTGCCAACAGCTAGCATCACGGACTAGATGAGCTGGCCCCTGCATTTGTACATCAAATTTAAGCCAAAATGAGATCTTATGACCACGGATGAGTAAAAGGTAACCCAAGTTGATATAAGAGGACAGATTAAAAAAAAGGAGTCCTTGTAGTCAGTATAACTAACTCTGAAGTGGAGTGATATGGAGAAAACCATATTGAGGACTTAAAAGGAGGTCACTTCAAGTATTTAGAAGAAGCAATTGGGTGAGCTAGCTTACTTGGGACGGCTGAGTCCAGATGGTTATCCTCCCGTGGAAATTTGCTATCAATAAGGCACGAGGACAAGAAGTAGGAGACCATTCAATAAATTGAACAGAATCGCGAGGAGAATCTGCAATAAGTATGCGAGGAAACTGATTACATTCATAACTTTGCACCTGACATACTAAACAAGAAAGAGCTGATACTTGCTTATGTGCATGAATTTATCAACAACAACATGAAATAAATAAAGACAAAACACACATAATCCTCATCATGCTTCAACTAGAACAAAGACCTTGCATATCAGTAATTATAACAGTATATGAGAGACAATTTGGCACCACTAAATGAGTCAAAATATCCATCATGATCATTAATGAGAAAATTAGAACTATAACATCAAGAGCTTAAATTCAAGCTACCTGCTATGACATTGAACACTGCACATTCAGTCGGACGCTCTGGGATAACAATGTGTATGGGGATCCAAAACGGTGAATTTGCATTAGAACTATAACCAAGCAAAAATAAAAATAGTGACCAAATGCATTAGTCCGCCATCTATATAAAACTCAGTTGCAAACAAGTTCTCACATTAGAGCATGTATAGAATAAATATGCTTTATATTTTTTATACTGAATTCATCTCAAATTCACGGTTTGGGTGTTAGAGCTCCTAAGTAACTCGAATTTGAAACATGAGTATGCTAAAAGAGGATTCGAAAAAAGAAGAATTCATGAGTGTGCTAGCTATAATTACCTCGGAATTCTAGCACAAGTTTCGGATGCACAAGCAATAGCATTCAACTTCCCACACCAAGCAACAGCACTGAAATAGAATAAGGGAAGGGGGAAAACACTGTAAACAAGAGAAGCAAAGAGAGGTAAAATCGCACAGTTGACTAAGAAATTCTCTGACCTAAAATTGCGGCACAGTTCAGGAACACTCATTTTATGTCGCAAATTGGACCGCGGCTGCTTTAACCGAATGCAAAAGACGGTAGCCGGATTAACGGAATCATCTTCCATCTGATCCTCCGATTTATCGGAAGCAGAAACAACCTCGTCTTCTCCAGAGGCAACAGAAACCGGGTCAGAAGCAACCGGTTTGTCGGGTCCAGTCTTAACGGTGGAATCAACAACAACGGACTGGGCCAGTGGGTCTTCCTCAGGGTCCTTGGTGGTGTTGCCTGAGCTTTGCTGTTGATTCATATCGAAGAAGAAAAAAACAAAACCCTAAAATCTCTTTATATAAATAAAGGAGAAAGAAAAATGTAAGAGAGAGAAAGAGAAAATGGGAGTTGAGTGGTGCAAAAGTCGCAATTGAAGGCGACAGCTACCACTGTAGAGAGAGATAGACTGGAGAGTGTTTGTTTTAGTGGGGTTAGTGTGGATTTGAGATTAAAACGACTTTTTTTTCTATCTTTTTTCTTTTTTTTTTCCCGTTAGGGTTTGCGACTTTGCGTGAAGGGAAGAAAAATAAGTAAAGGTCGATTTCCAGGTGTTAAACGGTTGCGTTGGGCGGTTGCCCGTTGGGATCTATTTCAAATTTTTAAAAGAAAAAATGAAATGTTTTTAGTTTTTTGGATTGGGGCGCTGGTGGCACAGTGGCTCTTGGTCGCTTGGGATTTGACTCATTTGAGAATTGCAACTTCGGCTCGGCCGTAAGTGCCTGCTAATAACGTGGGCTGGACTCTGCTTGTAGAAGTTGGGTTTCTTCTCCGATCAATAAAAATATTTTTATATTATAGATAGATAGATTAGAATTTAGCAAAACTTTTTTTTTTACAAGATGATGATGATGATGATTTAATTGCCCATTGATTCACATTTTCTTGTTTTTTTTTAGAAATAAACTTTTTATTAATGATATTGGGATTACAAATTCAGCAAGCCAGATGCTCGACGA
Organism: Corchorus capsularis; assembly: GCA_001974805.1. Taxonomy (NCBI): domain Eukaryota; kingdom Viridiplantae; phylum Streptophyta; class Magnoliopsida; order Malvales; family Malvaceae; genus Corchorus; species Corchorus capsularis. Next base: position 62,657 of record AWWV01010877.1, read on the forward strand.
CATTAACTTTATTGTTAAATTAATCAAATGACAAAAACGATAATTAGGTGGAAACTGGAAAGGGACCATTGAATAGAATCGAAATAAAAGGTAACTAGAATTAACTTTATTGCCCAATTGAAGCAATTTACAAAAGGTTGAAAGGACCATTCCATTGAATTGAAACAAGCCAACAAAGGTATGAACCATATTAGTATATTGTTGCCTTGCCTCATCCTATTAAATTCCGATGATTACACTTTTTTGTCTTTCTAATAGAAAGAACAAGTTCAAGCTAAAAACAAAACCATAATTTAAACTCCCATCATCCCATGCACGAAATCATCTGGTCAAACCCCTCTAGCTTGACAATTATTTGGCCACGGAATCAAATCAAGACAGCTGCCTGCAAAAGAATATAACACTTATTTTTTGTCAAAAAAATTAAGTGGAAAATATCTATCTATATATCTATCTATATTGTAATTGCAATAACACGAATAAATAAATTTGATACAATTTGTATTAGACCAAAACTAGATCTCTGGAGTCTGGAGACAGAAAATAAAAAAAATAAAAACAAACAAAAATACAAAATCGGCTTGAACATATATATTAGCCTACCTTTGGAAGGGTTTGGACTAGCCCAGAAGTAAAAGACTTGGTTCAACTTGCATCTGAAATTATGGATACCAGCAGCCTGTCCAACACAAAAATACAGTGTTCAGACCACCAAAAAAAAAAAAAAAACCGCAAGAAAATAAGGATAAAAAAAGGAAGAAGGGAAAAACAAGAAAAAATAAAGGCTAGCATCAGAAAATAAATATAGATGGCAAAACTTCATTCAGACCACCTGCTTGGCTCCTCTGCTGCCAACTAGGAAGGGCCAATGGCTTTATTGACAGCATCCTTAGTTGGCATACAGGGAGCCAGGCAGATCAAAATCCCACCATTTTTAATCATGAAACCATAACATATATATATATGTTGGTATAATCACAGTTACATATATGAATATTGGAGTGAGATTAGACGTTCTATTGAATAGTGATTTGTACATAAAAGTATGGTGCATACAAAACTTTTATGCACAAATCACCCTTCAATTCACCATATAGTCCCATCCCCAAACACAGAAATTAGGCTGAAATTAGTGTTGCATAGAAGGGAATGATACTTATGAATTATGAACCCTAGGGCCTGCCTATGTAACGTATTTATATACAGGGTATAGGGCAAGGGTTAGCTGTGCAAATGGAGTAAAAATGGAAATAATTTTATTGCTTCTCAAGAAAGTTGAATGTACTATTTATGGAAAGAATATCCGAGGCTGCATCATTCTAATGATTTACATACTATATAATTATATATATAAAATCTCTTACGCTATTATACTGTGTTATGTTATAGCAGATTTTAGTGGAGGCCATTGCTTATAAGGAAAAAAAAATAATAAATATACATTAATTAATTAAATTATAATTTTCAGGAAAATAAAAAATGCTAAATGCCAAAAAATCAGGCCTATTTCCATTGAGACAACTAAAATCCTGGAGTTTTAATGAAAAAAGATTTTAAGTGAAAAAATCTTGGATTTCTTGGGTTTTCAAGGCCGAATAATCTTTAATTTCTAGGCCCAAAGAATACATAATCTTGGATTTATTGGCCCAAAATGAAGTACTAAAATCTTTGGATTTTTCTACAACAGAAGGTTTTATTCGTTAGTAATAGTATAAGTCTAAAATGTAGCAAAAAAAAATAGTATAAGTCTAAAACGACATCGTTGTGCTCGTAATTCATCAACTCCTGACTTCAAGAGCGCCCTTCATCTTCTCCAAAGTCCGAACACGAGCTTACTGGGGAATCCGGGAAATGTTAACGGAAACTTGATTGATAGACCTCAAGAGCTCATTTCATAACTTGGTCTTTTTGAAAATTGTGGTTGGCATCCGAAATTTTTAAGTCATGAGCACGACGCAGCAGCAAGGAACGCACTCCCTGGCATTCAGGGTGATGCGGCTTTGCAAGCCATCATTCCACGTGGAACCTCCCTTCCGCCTGGACCCCGCCGACCTCTTCGTCGGCGAGGACATCTTCGACGATCCAATAGCCGCCGATAACCTCCCTCCACTCTTGTCTAGCCACGCCAGTAAGGCCGTCGACTCCTCCGATCTGACCTACGGCAACAGATTCCTCCCCAACCACCCCTCCGATGCCATGGGCTTCTCCGGCCTCCTCGTTCTCCCCCAATCCTTCGGGTCTCTACATATCCCTCAGTCTTTTCTCATTTTTTTCAAGTAGTTTTATAATTTCGTTTGATCTGATCTTTTTCTTAGCTGGTTAAATTAATGTAGGGCGATTTATTTGGGAGAGACATTCTGCAGCTACATTAGCATCAATAATAGCTCGAATTTTGAAGTTAGGGACGTTATTATTAAGGTAGGCTGTTTAATTTCTTGTGTTTTGATGAATTTGCCGCAATTTTCAGCTTATAGCTGTTCTTCCCCCTCTTAATTTGAATTTGATTAGGCTTTTTCCATACTAGCATTGAATATCATAAGATCACTGCTTCCCCTTAAGCTTGTTTCAGTATCTAAGTTCGGTTTTTTCTATTTAATTCTTCCTCCTTTTCATTAGATTAGTGCCTACATGCCGGTTTGCTTGCAGAGTCATTCACACTTCACACTCAGAGCTTGTCTTTAATTTGATAGAAGGGATAAAAAATATTCTTTGGTTTATTGTAGGCAGAAATTCAAACGGAGAGGCAGAGGATCCTCCTCTTGGATACATCAAAATCACCTGTTGAAACAATACGTGCAGGTGGGCGTTATGATTTCATAGTGGAACATGATGTCAAGGAACTTGGAGCTCATACGTATGTATTATCTGACTGATTTGTTATCCCCTGTAATTACTTTTCATTAATCGTTACCATCTAACTTGACTGCGATATGTTTCATGACAAAATTTAGGCTGGTTTGCACAGCATTGTACAATGATGGTGAAGGTGAACGCAAATATCTTCCACAGTTTTTCAAGTTCATTGTTGCAAATCCACTATCGGTTAGGACAAAGGTACTATCCATGCCTTAAGAAAGGAAAAATAATTGTAAATCGAATGTACATGCTGCCCCTGTCCAGCTCCAGAGGCATTTGTAGCTTCTACTCTGTTCTTTTAAAGTCTCTCTATTTTGGTTTTTGTTATAGTTTTTCATTTCAAAATTGTAATATTTCTTGTCTCTGTTGTGCAGGTCCGTGTTGTCAAGGTAGGTTGAGATTGATTTGAATTTTGAACTCTCTAATGTAAGTTTATAAAGCCCAGATGTTCATGCTGCTACGATTAGATTCTTTTTCAAATAATTTATATAATGCAAAGTATAGAATAAAAGGGTCAATATGGTTTGTTAGTGTGATTTTATAAATGAATTAGATATCGAATCAATTCCTAAATGTTTCCTTCAACGGCCTCAGTGTGATATTCTTACTTCATTGAACATTGAGGGAGGGAGGGCAGTAGTAGGGGAATTTAAGGTGCTTCTATCCTCCAATTAGGTAGCCAAGCCTTTGAGTTATCTTATTTTGTTTTTTCTTTCTGGTCTTCCTCGATTGTAGCATTAGAAGCAAGGTTGGTGGCCAGATGTGTGTCTTTGCTTCTGTTGCAAGTTAGTTTCTGCAATATGTGAAACTACCATAACATGATTGGAGTGCCTGATTTGGTTTCATAATTGTTGATTCGTGACAAGTGCAACCATTGTCTTAACATCTGTTTAAGTATTTATTTGTGCCTTCTCATCTCTCCTGTAATAGCTGAAATTTCTATCTTAGGAAACTACCTATTTAGAGGCTTGCATAGAGAATCATACAAAATCAACCCTTTATATGGACCAAGTCGAGTTTGAACCAGCTCTGCATTGGAGTGCTACAGTACTAAAAGCTGATGACTACCATCCTGCAGATAATTCATCATCTGGGTAAGTAGTGGATATAATTTTGATTGTTAGCGGCTTATCCTATGATGCTTTGAAGTAATTAATTTTTCTTTTATAAATTTTAAGTAAAGCTAATATAATCCATTCTTCTTTATTGATAATCATTCACTGGCAGAGAGATCTTTAAGTCACCGGTTCTGATCAGATCTGGCGGAGGGATTTGCAATTACCTTTATCAATTGAAATATTCTTCAGGTGATTCTGCACAAGTGAAAGTAGAGGGGTCTAATATTCTAGGTAAACTTCAGATAACTTGGCGTACAAACTTGGGTGAACCTGGCCGCTTGCAAACACAACAAATTCTTGGAACTGTAAGTTAAGCTTTTTAATGAATATTCTACTTAAAAAAAGTATTCTTTTCCTAAAATGAAAAGAAAAAACACTGGCAGATTCTCTGTGATCTGTTTGTTTAAAAGTTTGTTATTTGCATTTAATTCCAAATATGAAAAGAATGAATGGTCAAACTCACAACCCATTCTGACATGTTTTTCTCTTTCTCAGCCCATCACACGCAAAGAGATTGAGTTGCAAGTTCTGGAGATTCCATCTCTAATTAATTTGGATCAGCCCTTTTCGGTATATTTTATTACATGGTTTTTGTTTTTAATTCTGGCATACCTGTTTTAAGTTTTTGCTCATCCCTTATAGAAAAACTTCAAAACACTGCTATCAACTTCCTGTCTGCACTATAGTTTCCTCCTCTGCTTCAGTCTTCAACTTCAGCTTGAAGTTAATCGAGTTTCGAATGACTTAATCACGGGTTTGCAGGTACACCTGAATCTCACAAACCATACTGATAGAGAGTTGGGCCCATTCGAAGTTTCGTTATCACAAAATACTGAGGAGAAGATTGTTATGATTAATGGGCTTCAGAAGATGGTAATTATAATTTACCACCAACATTGTGTAGCTAATTTTCCTTAACTATTGTCACTTTTTTAGCAGCATAATATATAACTAAAGAGAGAAAGATAAATGAGTTTTGGTCCTTCTTACTGAAGAGACATGTGTAGGTGGTGCATAAAGTTATGTCACACCACATAACATGCATACATGAATGGCATGGTAAGAATTGCTTAAAAACTTGCACTCGTAAGAGCTTTCTGATAAAGCGGGAGATCTAGTTGGTGGCATCTAAAGTAGTCTTTCTACATCAGATGTGTGTATGAAAGGTGTAGTGGAAATTTCAGTCTATGTAATCATGTCATGACATAAATTAATTAACTTTTGTAGTAAAGCTTCATCTTTTCCCCCCCACTTATAAGATATAAAGATATGATCTACTGCAATACTCATATAGATTTACACTTGTGTGCAGACATTACCGCAGGTGGAGGCACTTGGTTCCACTGATTTTCATCTGGTATGAAGAATATTTCAGGACTACATCATTTAGTAAACTAAATGGATCATTCGATGCTGATTCACTCTACTACTTACCCTGTAGAAATTCATGAATACACAATATGATTATTGTTCACTGGTTTCCATTTATGTTTTCATTGCACGCGTAATTTCTGAGTTCTACTTTGCATATGCAGAACCTGATTGCTACAAAACTTGGAGTCCAGAGAATTAGTGGCATTACAGTGTCTGACACAAGAGAAAAGAAAACTTATGACCCATTGCCAGATGTGGAGGTTGGTTTCAAACAGACTAATATGTTTTCTTGGCGCTACAATTGGTATTTTTAGTCCTCAGATTTATATTACCGGTTCATTGCTGATTAATCATTTGATTGCATTGCAGATCTTTGTTGACTCAGATTGAGTTATCAGACAATTCTGATTGGCTATGCTTGCTTAAGGTTTATTTACAGCAGTACCCTATAATTAGGAGAATCATCACTCAATTGAGCAATTGATGAAGCAGCAAGCTAGTACATCGGTGCTGCTGCCTCTGATCAATGGCAAAGATGATTTTGTTCCATTGTTTTTGGAGACTTGCATTTCCTGCACAGATGGCCTCCTCCAAATGTCTGTTTCCATTACTCCCAAGAGGTCAAATACAGAGCTACGATTATGTTGAATACAGGCCTTCACGTTTTCTTTTCTTTTTTTTTTTTTGGGTCAAAATAGTATGAGGATTCTTAAAAACCTTTACATCAGTGTACTCATTTAACTTGAGATAAATCAAAATGCTTGGGAAAAAGCTGGTTTATTTATTTTGACTAGCTAGATTGTGTAACTACTGGATTTTGCATTACTTGTTTGAAATCACAGCTCTTAGTAAGTAGGGAAAAGATACTTGCAAATCTGCCAAGTAATTTTATTTATCAAACATGGCTCTTCGTGTTTACACAAAAGCAATTGTTACAACCAGAAAATCAGTTCGACTGGCCTAGAAAGAAAAAACAGAAAGGAAAACATAAATCTGAAAGGAATATAATTCATTAAAATTCAAGCCGTGGAACCTCGGCCTCGCAACGCCCAGTTGACTTCGCTGCCGACACGTGGCATGCCGCTTGTTCTTGCCTGATCATCAGCTTTGAAATTAGCGCCGCACATTGCACCCTCGCTATCAATTCTGGGCATTGCCTTCATCTTGCTCCTTGGATGCTCGAAACTCATCAATCCTTGCTCGCTGTGGAACATACAACCCGCCGGAAACGGTGCAAAAGATTTAGCACAGCTTTCTTTCACAACCTTAAGGTTGTCTGAAAGAACCAAAGATCCATCAGCTGCAATTCCCCAGAAGAGATTAACCCCTTCATCTGCACACTAAAACACAAGAAAACAACACAAACTTGTCAGAATCTTTTAAACTTTTAAAATCATTCCAAATTTTTGAAGTTTTTTTTTCTGAAAGAATTTAAGGGGTTCTTTCTTACCAATGCAGCAAAAACACTTCCAGCTTTGCCATCATAAACCACAAATCCATAGCTACCTTCAAGATCCTTGAGGACTTGATGAGCCGGGTATGGGCCACGGTCTCGGAGGGTCCGGTATGCCTCTATGATAAACATTGCTTCATTTGTGCCTTTTGAAAGGCCGTACTGCCTTAAAAGGCTGCATAGATTGTTCAAACTCCCCATGAAAATGCAGTATATTTCATCCACTCCACAAAACAACCTGTAATTTTTTCATGAAACCCAAAACAATTTGTCAGAAACATAACCCAAAAATAAGAAGGAAAATGGTTTTTTTTTTTGGGTGTAATTAATTAATGTGAAGATTTGATACCTTTGATAAGAAGGATATTGGGGTGGAAGTGGAACATAAGATAGGGAAGCTACAGACCCAAAGCCAATTGAGAAAGCATTATTGGGATTTGAAGAGAGAAAATCTCTATGGATTTCAGCTGGAAGCTTAGGCTTCCTGGATGAACTGAGTGAAGCTGGACTGTGCAGTTCCTCTGGTGGATTAACCAACCCTTTGTTGAATATAGCCAACATCTTTTCTTCTTTGAAATAAGGAGATTAATCAATTCAAACGAAAGAAAGATTGAAATAGAACAAAATAAAACAGATCGCTTGAGAGTTGAGACTTGAGAGAAGAGAGTAATAAGAGAGAGATATACGAAATGAGATATTGATAAAAGTGGGTAATCCGTGGGTTATATATGATTTGGGGGGAGAGTCATGATGGCGTGTCAACATTATCCAAACACGACAATCGATGCTTAGATTACACGTCAAGATCTGAAGGTGGATTGGTGGGAAATTGCTCAACTTTTTCACTACTACTTTATTTTAATAATAATTAATTAAAAATGTTTCTAAATTTGTTTAGATATGTACGGGGAACGCGGTAACTAGATTTATGGAACATTAACCAAGCAATAGCCGTGCTACGTGACTTTTTAATTTGTCCATCGAATTTGTCCCTACGTCGTAGGAAAAGTGAATTACTAAATACCGCCCCCTTTTTACTAGGTACCGTTCTTCTTTGGACAATTTTGTCATTTTCTTCAAACTTCAAAATTTTCAATTCTCTCAAATTCTCTCAACCTTCAAACTTTCAAAACTCAATCATTCAAAATCATTCAAGTAAAACAACATCAAAACGCATGAACAAAGATTTTTCGGATTGAAAGTATGTATTTTTTTTTTTGAAAAAAAAAAAAGCTAAAAAAAACAAATATCTATTTATCATTAATCAAATATTAAAGATCTCTTGCTAATATTGACATATCCATACCCATTTAAATTAAATGAATTATCAAATACTTATTAGAGGACACAAGGAAATTAAAGAAAAAAT